>VZRL01004528.1:2200032-2244275 GCA_013397895.1 Origma solitaria | reverse complement strand
TTTTTTGTGCGGGGGGTTTCCTAATACTGAACACCTTTACTAACTGTAGTATGGACAGAAATAAGTTCCACATCCTGGAAATACTTAGTGTGTGATGCTTCATCTCTCTGATTGTACTGTGCTATGGAGTAGGAATATGACTTGGTGACTTAGCAATTGGTGACTAAGCTTGACAGGTTTCGACAGTATAAAAAATGCATAGTGAAGTGTCTTTTAGTACTACCTAAAGAAGCTCTTGTTACAGCAGAGAGGCATGGTCTTTGTGCATTTTTGAGAAAATAATATGGGGAAGGATACTGTAGGATGAATGTGACAGAAAATTGTATTACTGACTTTGAATACTAAACAAAAAAAATTTTTCAACTAAAAATTGAAGAAAAATTATATGTGAGATCATGCCACTTGGTTTGGCTTGTTGTGTAGTAGTAAAGTGCTGAAAGTCATGTCCTCAGATACAGAATGGTACAGAAATACAAAAAAAAGAAAAGAAGCCTGTACAGCATCACCAAAGAACATTCATATAAGTGATACACAGACACTAATAGGTTATGAAACATACATTTATGCTTGCCTCTGCATAGCCTAAAAAAAAAAAAAAAAGGGGGGAGAAGAAGCAGGAATGACATTTTCAATTAAGTTATTCATGTAACAGAAATATCAGAAGCTTTGTGGACTTGACCATCAGTAGTTACAGTTATGAATGAGTCGGGCAGGTGTCACCCGTAGCGTAGCACTCTGTATTAAAGACTTAGCCTAATCAGGTAAATAAGTTCAATGTATAACAGGGTTTCTGTGCTCTGAAAATCAGCAGCTCAGTAGGAAAATCATGCTATTCAATTAAATTGTTAGCCACATGACAAGGATGGTTATAGCATATGTGATGAACAGGAAAAGATCAGAAAGCATACTAATGTAAAGAAGCTTACCTTGCTATAAACTGGGTGCTATCTTACTGGTAAAGGTGTTCAAACTTTTAAATGACATGCATTTAGATTGGGATTATTTATTTTGGGAACGTTCAGAGAGTTCAGACATTGACTCTTGCTTGAATTTGTTGTGAAAAACGCAGGATATGCTGGATTTGCACGATTTATGACTTTTAGTTTCAAAGGAACTGCAAATATCTGCCTTTCCTTCTTAAAAATGTGTTTGCTATTGCTATAGAAATTGCCTAAATGCGATGATACAAAAGACTAAGAGCAAATACACCATTAGTCAAAAAATCCAATAGACTGTTTAAAAGCTCCTTACAATGTACCTGAGCATACATAAATAGCAAAGTACAGACCACTTTAAGTAAAACAAAGTTGTTCGGGAATTTGAAATTGCATCAAAATGAAGAGTACTTTAAAAAGTACAACTTATAGCAAATTATATGCAAAAATTATTAGACAAGCCATTTTTTTCCATTTCCAGTTAGATGACTGAGGCTTAATAGGAATACTTGAGGAATATATTAACATCACAAAAAAGCTAAATTATTTGATTCCGTCATTGTTTGCCACAAGACGAGTCAATGGGGATGAGTCAGAGGAAGTGTCTCAAATTTAAATGTCAATTTAAGAGATATAGAAGTCTATATGAGAGATAGCAATTAATTTCCAGGACCTTAGAGTAGGCACCCCCAAGTTCTGAAGAAATTTGCAAAATTTGCCAAACTTTCAATTGGAGTATATAATTTTATTTTATTTTTCAAAGAAATTGTGGATGGAAAATAATACAAATTTTAGAAAATTGATTTTCTGATATTTAGAATTAAATATTATTGTGCTTGATTTTTTTTTGCCGTGAAACTGGGATAGAAGCCAGGAAAATGTGAAGAAAGGATTAAAAAACACATAGATAAACATATCTGGGACAAAGCAATGTGCTGCTGCACTGGAATTTTTATCCCTGCTTCCACTGAATTATTTTAAAGATTCTCACTTTGCACAAGGAAAAGTTTGTGAGCCAGTTGATACACACACCCTGTGGATTCCTGAAGACCTTTAGGCATTATACTCCTCTGAAAGCCTTAAAAAAATGCTATTATGTGATAAGAGATTATATTTGTTAAAATACAGTGATAGAAGGATAGGAATCAAGTGAGCAAGCAGAAATCTCAGAAGGACTTTTGTTTTCCTGTTGCTAAGAATGCGTCATGGACTTGGTGGAGTTTGTCATCCTCTATTTAGGAATTAGCTTTGAAAACCTACATGACTCATTTTGTCTAGATTGATAGTGACAAATACAAGACAAAAGAGTAAACCATTTTTTTAAATAGTTGAATGCTTTTCTGGCTAAAAACAAATTGCCATTTAAGATGTAAATTTAGTTAATTCAAGGGTAGGAGGACAAAAAGCAGTGCTTTACTGGATTAAAATATCCCAGCAACCTGGGATAGGCTTTGTGTGCAAGCATGTGTGTTTGTGCTTGTGTATTCAAGAAGATCAGAGCTGCGGGGGTTTTTTAGAACTTGCCTTGTGTGTCAGAGTAACAGACATAGGAAGTGCTCTGACAAAGCAGTGATGCTAATCATTCAGAAAAGTTGCATGGAAGAAAGGAGGGTTGAACTAGAAGAAGCCACATGTGCATGTATGGGGGTGAACATGGGGAGAAAAAAGATTGTAAAAAGGAGTTTATATAATTTTCCTGAAGTTTGATGTGAACACCAGAGTTCTCCCAAGATAGCATTGCTCATTTTAGTTCCTTGTACGCCCTGTGGACAGTGTTTCAACAAAAGTAATGAACTGTTTATTTCCAAATGAATGAGTCATCTCTAAGTTTTAGCTACACAGAGAGACAGCCTTACAAATTGGTATGTTTTCAGAAGGGTTTTAAAGCCCTTTAAAAGAAAAATCACAGGCAGAAGATAAATAGATAAAACCTGGGGCTTAAGGGTTGTCAGCTGATTTCTGCTACAAAAGTCTCATACATGGAAATGTGAATAAATACACAAAAGGCACAACTTTGAATAGTACTAGTGCAAAGTGCTTGCTGTTGGGAGGAAAATATTTCAAATCAACATTGCTTCATGGAGGTTATTAGTAAATGAACCATTAAAGTAATGAGAACATGGGAATATTTTTCTGAGAGATTAATGTTAGATTGGGCAGAGCTTAGGAAAAGAAGTAATGATGTAAGGAAAGCACTAGTCATGTGGTTTGCACTTAGTTTCTCTTTAGCAGTTACACATCTAGACATTAAGTTATGAATATTTTGTTGAATTTATGGTGGGTGTTCCTTCCTTAAATAGAATCTGATTACAAAATGGGAAATAAAATTTGCTTTGTGAGTTTTGAGTCAGGATTT
The DNA here is from genome assembly GCA_013397895.1 of Origma solitaria. Taxonomy (NCBI): domain Eukaryota; kingdom Metazoa; phylum Chordata; class Aves; order Passeriformes; family Acanthizidae; genus Origma; species Origma solitaria. The sequence goes on along the minus strand of VZRL01004528.1, from coordinate 2,240,984 downwards.
TTTATTTTTATTTCCAAGGTTGACAATGAGTTACAAAAATTACTTTGTACATGATTCCTTGAAAAAAAAAAAAAATAGAGTTCCCATACATGACTTCAAAAGCCAAAGCTGGAGCAGTACTTCTTTAATCCAGTATTGCCTAAAAAAATCTGCTTGGGAATGCAAGAAATGAGATACTCTAAAGTATTGTTGTAATACCTGGAAACAGGTGTGTAAAGATATGTGTATTCTCATATCTATAGATATTATAGACATGTAACAGAACACAGCTCAATTTGATGACTTCTGTAACGCTTATTGTCAAAATGCATTTTGCTGCATGCTATTTCTTTGTTTTTAATTCTGTGTTTTGTCTCATTTCAAAATCAGCATTAGCTTTTATTTTCTCTGATAGAGAGCGGCAGGATTTTATATTAGTAGGCTCTATATCTACTCATCCCAGCTCAGGAAGAGAGTCAACCAGCCCCAAGGGTTACAGAACTTCTCTACCTTGAAAAAGGAGACTTATCTGAACATGGAAATCAAAATATAATAATTGAAAAAGATACCAAGAAAGGAATGGTGATGAAAATGTCAATTATTATTCCAAATTATTAGAATACAAAAAGATATTTTTAAGACAAGCTGACATTTTCACAGAGTCAATAGGATTGGAAGGGGATATGTTGAAATCATCTGATCTCTCCCCCCTGTTTGAAAAAGGAACACCTAGATCAGGTTGCTCTGGATTTTGTCCAGTTATGTTTCAAATGTTTCCAAGCAAGAAGACTCCAGAGTTCTTCTTGAACTTACTTATCATGGACATAATGATTCCTGTTAAACAAATTGTGGGAAAGATCACCACAGTTGTACATGGAAGCATTTAATTGTGGTGCCTTCTCTGTTTTTAATGCTATGACAGTTGTCCAAAATTGATGGAATGGTAAAGAATAGAGGAAAGATACCAAAGCAAGCAATCAGGATTACATCTTAAACTCGGCTGTAAAATTTGTTGTTGTGAATTTTTTCTATTTGTTTAATAATTTCTGATATCCAGCTGTGATGCAAAGAGAGATGTATGATATTCATTTGTTAAGGTAAGAGCATATAGCTCTGGATTTTCCATCAAAACTCAGCTGTGTTTTGTTTTACAGAAAAGTGTTGAAATTAAATTGCACTGTTGAAATTAAATTATATGTATGCATTTTTGCTTCTAACCCCATAAAGGAATTCAGGTAGGTACATAATTACATTTAGGTGCAGTTCTATTGACTGGACTTGATGTCCCACTGACTTGAATTTTAACTTTATATGTTTGCAAGAATTCATCTGTCTGTGTAATTTTATGAGACTGGTCACTTATTTTTTATGCCATTCATTAACTTTATGTTTTATAGCACAAAAGCTGCCCCTGTGTACTGATTTTTCATGTCTTTCCAGTGGTACATGATAAGCATTGTACACATCTACAATCGGTGGAGAAACAGTGAAATACGCTGCTACGTGAATGGTCAGCTGGTATCCTATGGTGACATGGCCTGGCATGTCAACACGAATGATGTAAGATTTTATTGTTTTTACTTTCTCATTGTTTTTCATTTCAAGGTTAATTAAAAAAATAAAAGTGCTACATTTTTTTATGAAGATCTTTGCAATTTTTTTTTTTTTTAAATGTTCTCCTCTATTCTTATTCATCTACTTAATAAAATATATTATTGGGTTTTTTTTGTTTTTTGTCTGCATGTGCTCTCTCTCTGTATCTTCAGCTTTGGAAAGTTTGAGAGCCTAAAACTAACGCAGAAAATATTACTCTTTCTGGCTCAAAGTTCTGTCTGTGGAAGGCAGACAAAATTATTTTCTTGTGCTTTGCCTTCAGCTAAATCTGTGATAGAATTTCAGAGGTTCTTGATTCATCAACTTGCTACGCTTTTGTTATTTTTTATTTATAATATAATTCTCATTTCTTTCTGACTGCTCTAAGGGATAAGGAAGCCTTTTTGTATTTAAGGAAATGAACTGTCTTTTGCTAAATTCTAGAGGCAAAATTGGATTTGAAAGGGAGAGTTTAAATATTACATGTTAATTAAAGTAGGAGTGCTCTGCCTTCCAAAGGTTCTAATTTCCATTCTTTGGATTTTTTTGGTAGCATTTCTACTTGCAAGAAAAGTCTAGCCTTTCAGTTTTTGCAGGGCATGGTTTCTCCTTGGTAATATAAATATTTTTGTGATAGGTGGAATGTGATGACTGAAAAGCCAGCTTAAGTCTCAGAGGATCTGGGCTAGGTTACTGGTTATATGTTGTGGGGATCTGTAATCCTTAATGACAAATGCTTAGCAGGAAGAGCTGCTCCTTCTGCTTGTATTTTCTCCACTGTATTCCATTCTACTTTGTCATGCAACACAAGTACAGTCTTTTCTAAAGGTGAAATTGGTTTATCAAGCTTTAGATATTTTGATATAAGTCTTAAATATGTGCTAGGGTTTTATTTTGTTCATTTGGAGAATAGTTTAAGCTATGAAGGACACTAGTTATCATAAGCTCTCTATTTTTTAATTAAAAAATTGTGTTCTATCAATAGTAGGAGGTAGAATAGAAAGTTCGAGAAATTCAAGAAAGCAGTCTGAATGCAAATGTATAAAATACATAAAAGGGAGAACAGAGGAGTATGCACATAGGCTTCTTAGCGCTATTTTGCACTATCTAGGAAAAGAAGCTCTTTTTTTAACTGTAGTAGAACTTTCTTGTTTCATATAAAGGTTGAGTTGTTACAAGTATTCCCTTGAAAAGTCCTGAGCAATTATCAAGCTTATTTGTTAACTTCTACCTTCATACCCTTACACTTGGATATAACTTTAGTCTCCTGCAATATGACAAGAAAATACCTTCCCATAATAGTTTTGGGGGAAAAGAAAACACTATGTAAGTCACCCAATAATTCTGTCTTTACATCTTGTGTTGTGCAAAAGTATTTACATAGTTTATACTGATAGATTTAACAGGACAAGTGAAAACAGTGAAAACGGCTAAGGTCAGGAGCTGCATATTGTTGTTGTTCTCCTCAAGGTGTAGAATACAGTGATGCAGAGGTTTGGTGGAAGATTTTTATTCAGATAGTTGGATAAAGATGAAGTAATGATGTCCTGGCATCTTTCATAGAATTTTACATTCCCATTGTAGAATAAGAAAGCTGTAGAAGGATCTAAAAAGTTTACTTAATTGATGAAAAGCCAACAGGTTGATAGCATCAGTAGCACTTGTGTAGGCATTTGGAAAAAGGCTTATAACTATCAAGATTATTAAGGATAAAGTTTAGCCTTTAAATAACAAGGTCCATTAGTCCCAAGAGTTTATTTTTTTTATTTAAATAAAATAGGAGGTTTTGGGCCAATGGACTGAGTGAAGTAGATCTGTCAGTCACTTCATCTTGGAGTTAATAACACACTACCAGGGATGTCCAAAAATAGGCAAGCAAACTTGATGTCTGTAAGGTTTAAAACTGTGGAAATGTCAGATAGTTGGAGGACGACCAAATGAACTATGAGTATTGGGTGCTGATTTCTTAATTAATTAATTAATTAATTGGGTTTACAGATTGTTTGGCGTCTGGAACAGAAGTGAATAAAATTACCAGGAATTCAGGAGTTAGCTCTCCCCTCCAATTAAAAATAATGGAGAATAAATGCCAGGAATGGGAAAGCGTAAACTGAAGGGAAGAATGAAATAAGACAGAACAGAAAATTATTACAGGCTAACAAACTTAGAACTTAACTATAATTAGAGCTCAGAATCTGTTGAGAGCTGCAATACCTGTTGTACAATTAATGATTACTAGAGGAATCCAGGAGAATGCCCTTATAATAGGCAGGAATGTAGTCTCAGAATATTGAAGTATCAACTAGGAAAAAAGTGGCATCAGTAGCTCAGACAAATTCCTCCAATAACCATTGACAATGGTAATTGTTCGACATTAATTGATGTAATGCTTTCTGACAGTAATGGCACAGTGTCAAGAAAGCCTTCAAGGGTAAGCAAGACCCAAATAAAGTAACTTAAAATTGTTATAAAATTTCACTGTTAGGTTTATCAGGAGTCAGAGTGGTCTGATTAACCCATCTTTTGCACTGTACATCCTGGATATGACTTTATGAATCAATTTGAATGTGTGGTTTTTGCCAGAACTTTTTTTAATTTTGTCAAAAAAATTGCTTAAAAAAATAGATGTTCCAAGGCAAAAAAATTAAAAGAGGTATTTGGTCAAAGGAGGATAAATCAAAGATAAAATCCTTGATACTTCCCTCACCTCTTCTCAAAGCTGAGCTCCCAATCTTTTGTCTGTCCTTAGTCCTGAGTCCCCTTTTGCTTGTTAATAGCCTACCCACCTAGACCAGTTGCTGTAAGAGTTCACCATATTTGATTTCATTCTCTAGACTGACAAGAGTTTTCCTCAAGGTAAAACTCAACAGTCAAGACAGATGAAAAAGCAGGTTTCCTAATGTGGGCTCTACTGGTTTGCTGATTCAACTCAAAAAGTGAGGTCAGATCCTTGTTTCCATTCAATAAAGTATATATGACTCAAGGAAGCTGAGAGAATAACCTTCAAAGATCCTCGAGCTTCCTCCTGGTGTCCTTTTGTGCTGCATCATGTTTTCTGGTTTCTCAGGCCTTTGTTCTAGACAGGTTTTTTGGAAGCACCTGAAAAACTTTACCTAATCCTTGCAAAATAGCCACAAAAATCACTTCTAATCTGAAATAATAGGACATGGACAGATGGAGAACAGCAGAAGGGAGGGATAGTTTTTGGAAGAAGGAATGGAAAATAACCTCTCTTGAGAGTACAAAAGAAGGCAGATGAAGATTTAAGGTCAAACCAAATCATTATAGGCTGTGGTCAGAGAGGGAAACTATACGCCTGCTGCAAATGAGAAAATTTGTATTTGTTTCCTTTTTTCTGCTGGAGGTGTTTAGCTCTATTAGTACAGCAGTGAAAGAAGAGGTCATTTCAGCATGTGTTCTTGTGATTAGCAGTAGGAGCTCTGAGCACAATTACAAGGAACTTCAAGTGTTTCATATTCCTAGAAGGCAATAGGAGAGATTATTTTGTACTTGAATGTACTATTCTAATTTTCTCTGTTGTATGTTGACCAATTAATAAAAAACAAATCCTAGCAGCCAGTCATATGGACCTCTAAAACAATTAATGCTACAATATTCAAAATGAAGTTGTTCACCACAGGGAAGTAATAAAAGATTGATAATGGTTGGTTTATCTTTTTAATTACAGCCTCCCTTTTTTTGCAGCTTCAGTAGTTGTTCATTAATATTATTTCATTATTAACTGCCTCTTTCTGATACAGAGCTATGATAAATGTTTTCTTGGATCTTCGGAGACTGCTGATGCAAATAGAGTGTTCTGTGGCCAGCTTGGAGCAGTATATGTATTCACTGAAGCACTCAACCCAGCACAGATTTTTGCAATACATCAGTTAGGACCTGGATATAAGGTAATACTGGATCTTAAAAAGCATAAAACTGGCAAAAGAAAATGATTGATAGATATAGTTGGAATATATATCTGCATGTGGATATTCCTCTTAGGATCATGTAGATTTTTTCATGTGATTTGTTTTTAGCAACATAAGAATATTTTGTCAAGTATCCTAACTAACCCTAATTTTCTACCATCTTTTTTGAAAGATGCAAGTTTTGTTTAAAACATGAAATGTGTTTGTATGTGAGATTTATTACTTTGGGTCATAATCAGATTAGAGAAATACTGAATACCAAATTAGAGAATTAACTTTCTTCTCTACTGCTTGTGTTTAAAAACCCGATTTAAGGCAGATTAACATTCAACAAGGCATAATAAGCCAATTCTGTTCAAATGCATGGTTTCAGACAGTCCTGTCGAAGTAAAAGTTGAGGTTTTTACTCATGCTTTGCCAATGACATTGAGCGGACAGACTGGACAAATTAATGGTGCATGCATAAACTTGGATCTCTAGTCAGACACTTATGTCTTGGAATGTCTGTGTACAGTATTATTTCATCAAGAAAAACAACACAAATACTCTGCAAGAATCTGCAGAAGCTCCTTAATGGGTAATACTTGAAAATTAACCTAACCCTAGGTAAACAATATTGAATTTCAGTTTATACTATCAGTTATTCCCAAGTTTTCTTTTATCTATTTTTTGAAATCTATGGTTTCATCTGAACTAGACTTTTGGTTTTTCAATATATATCATATACTCTGAAAGTAAAACTTTTAAAAGCCACAAGTAAAAATCAACATTTAGATTCTAATAGTAGTAATTTTGTGTGTTGAAAATGCATATTCTAAATAATTTGATTATAGCTAGCGCTTGAATGACAGGGACAGTTGGAATTATCTTTTCTGGTATGTATGTATGTAGTGTAAATAACAGTGTGTATGTCAGGATTACTTAGAGAAGAGGAAGTCTATTGCATATGGTTGATGGTTAAAATCTGCCTTGAAACTTAGAATGTTTAGCCAATTAAGAAATGTCCATCACCTGTGCAAACAATGAGCATTTTATTCCAGACTTAATACTGTATTTTGTTTGGACAAATATTTCTGCAAATATTTTTTTGGTTATACAAAAGAAATTAATGTAATCTTATACTTCTTAATAATAAATGTAGTAAGCCTTTATGAATTTAATAAATTACTAGATTTCAGTATGCAGAAGCATACTGAAGTGATATCAAATAGGAATAAGGCTGTCGTGTTTTAAGAAGTGAAAATTATTATGTAATATTTTGTGAGTGCTGAAGGGGTCGATAAGGATATGTGCTTTCATGCTAAATGACATTTCTAGCAGTTACTGCATTAACCTTGTTACAGTTGTCAAATTGCCCTGCTTGATTCATAGGCTTCCCTTAAACTGCATTTCTGCACACCTGTAGCTTCTTAGTGATTTTTTAAAATGTCAGACATATTTAATATTTTGGGGAAATTCTTCTTTCGTGTTTCATGGTTTTAGATTTAGGTCATGTTCCCAGCACAGTTAATGCCCCCTTGCTCTCTGAAGGAGTATTCTTCCTTGTCTAAAAATCTGAAAGTATATTTTGCTATTCAATACCAGTTAAAAAGAATAGTCTCCCAGAGCAGTACCCTAGAAATAACAACATTTATTTCTTTGACTTTCTTATTCCCCAAAAAAGTAAGACAGAAGACTATTTTCTGACCTTGTTCCAACACAAGATCTGCTCACAACCAAAAAAAGAGCCATGTCTTGAAATTTAGAGATTTCAGGGCACTGACTGTAGCTTTAACTCCAAGCCTGTCGGTTTCATATCTCATTTAAGGTTATTTCTGTAAATGTTTTCAGGTTCTGTGCTGGTGCAAAGGTCCACCAGTTCAGTATACTTCAGTACAGGATTTAATAGTCTAACGGAGCCTCAATTGACATATAGCTTGTATTGCTGCACATTAGATCATGTTTTTGCTCTTACCTAACTTGCTGAAGCAAACTGGCCTTTCAGAAACTTTCCTTTAGTAGTTCACTACATGTCCTGTTCATTCTAATTGTTGGTACGGTTAGCCAGCAGGGAAAATCAACTCTTCAACTTTTTCTGAAAAGACCCTAGATGAATTGTGAACTCCAGTTGTGCCAAACTTTTTCTCATAAAGAAGGATTATTCAGAATAGTTGATAATTTTTGGAAAATGTCTTCATACAGATCTTTTTTTCTTTCCTATAACAGTATATGTTAGTTCCTTTGATTTACAATTCATATTTTGTTTCATAATATCTGTGGATCTGATTCTTTAGGGGAAGCAACCACTCCTCTATCTACTTTGCTCATGAGAAGAGACTATGATTTTGCCTCTCACTCAGCTGCCCTCACAATCATTCATAATGCCCCTAGTTTACAATGCTGCCATTAAGACCTCTGGAATACAGAGAAATTTGCATAATCTACCAGCATACAGGACAGTTTGCACATTATCTGTAAATATACATATTATATAGTATTGCAAATGACACCAAAGCCACAAAGTTCAGGAAAAGGGGGAGCTTGATCTACAAATAAAAATGAATCTGATGCGACTTGTCCCATGCCTTTTCTGTGGTGCAGGTAGAAGCAACAGGTTTTAGGATTGACTAAAGGAGTCATTAACATAAGTCTTACTTATTATGCACATTAAATAACTATATATTTATATATAATGTTATTATTTATTGCACATGACATGCTTATACAGAGTGTAGTAACACAGAAACAGTTCATTGTATTTCCATGCTGATCTCGCTCATCAAGTCCTTATTAGTGTATTTGGTTATAAACACCATGCCCTAATATAAAAATTTATTTATTAAGCGAATAGATGTTTTCATTTGGAATACTAAATTTTCAATTGTAGCACAAGGCTTTAAAAGAAAAAAAAATTGTTGCATTGTGTGAGTAGCAATATTGAAAAACTGATGCTCTTAGTAGCTATTGCAAAGAAATTACTAATAATAAAATTTTTAAGAGGGGAGGAGAGGCAAATATACTGGCAATAGAACCATGTGATTTATCTCTTCTCCATTAAATCTTCCAAAATTTATCCATAGTACCTCTTGAAATTTAAAGTATTTAGTAGAAACATATTACAATTCAATATTTGCATTCCCAGATTTTATCTGTAATAAAGCATGCCCATTTTGAGCCTTGCCGTTGCTGAACAGGACTTTTACCTACTCCGTTGACACTTGGAGTTGTTAGAGATTGAAGAAAGAAAGAGAAAATGAGAGCAGCATCCTTGCTCTCACTGTGCTTTCCCTGCTGCCCGTCGTTGTTCCCAGGCAGCAAAGGGAGAAAAGCCTGTCTGCACTGGGATCCCAAGGGGCTGATAAACAGAACAGAGGAGCAAGGGAGGTAATGTGAGAGGAAGAGATGCATCTGATAGCAGAGTTTCGTGCTGTTTATGAAAGGATGTTTCTCAAACCCCTGTTCTAATAGCCCTGTCAAATCTGTGCCACTCCTCTTAGCCCTCCCATAGGCATTCCAAAGCAAGTTACCAGATTATTCCATATGTTGCTGCATCTGAGTTTGCTCTTGATCAGTGCTGCAGTATCAATCTTTTTGTCACATAAGAAGGTTGGAGTAAGAATACATTCATGTATGCACATACACAAAATAGCATTGAAAATTCAAATTTGCTTAAACCAATTATATAGTACAAGATAGCATTTTATGTATGATCACTGAACCTACAGGGACAAAATGTAGTGAACAGTAAATTGAAAAGCCTCACTCTTGCTGCCAAAGGAAAGGGCAGAGCTGCTGGTAGATTCTTTTACTGGAGAATACAATGCTGGAGTAATTCTCATCTCTGTCTATTCTTTCCTATTCCTGTAGGAGCAACAAACATACTTTATATGTATGTATTTTTACCTTATATACAATATGTTAAATCCTAGACTCTTTTTTCTGTCTTGATGCCCTCTCACTGCTTGTGCCAGACCTCAGGGTTGCATTTCTTCAGTGACCAGTAACTTGAGCTTATATGCTCAACAGCCTCTACTACCCTCCTCTGGGTGTATTTTCCCAAGTCTCCAGTACAGTATGCATATACTGAATTTCTTTTCTCTTTCTGTGGATCAATGTTAGTAATAAAGGAATATCATACATCAGAATTCGTAGCCTCTCTTTCTATTCTGTTATAACAATATTTTGGGTAGGAAACCAGAACTTCCAATTTATTATCACCTTTGTTATGTTTTGATGGCAGAATGTTCCTTTAATTATTATTTTTTCTCCGAAAAGTGTGAGGCAGTGTTAAATTGATTCATAACTTATTTGTGTCTGACTTTCCGATAGTGATCTCTGATAAATTCTTGCAGCATATTAAACACTGACATCTAGGAGGTAGATTAGTGCCAAAATTTGTGTATAAAACTGATTTAACTTAAGCAGTTTAGAACATTGCAAAATTTCATGGTAATGAAATAATAAGATTTTGTGTTGAAACACTTTGATATTTAAATAGCAAAGTTATAAAAAACTGTATAGTGGAAAAACCTTATGAGTTTTGGAATCTGAAAAAGCTTAGAGGCATGAAAGATTTTCAGAGTAATGAGTGTTTTCATGTGGTAAAACATTAAAATACAGTATATGCATCATGTCGATATCTTTGGAAATCAATGAAATCACTAAATTATTTTTCCACTGCAGAAAGTGCACAGATTTCTATGTATAGTTGAAATACCCTCTGGGGTGAAATGCATGTCACCTTCCTGAGGACAAATCTGTAATCTGTAGCAGTCATTTCCTGATAAGTGAGATGTAGGCAGCCATATCAACAGAGAGCCAGCTCTGAACTTCTAAGCATGATATTCCTTCTGTGGGAATTTCTATTTCAGTAAGTAGTGTAGCACAATAGGAACACATTTCTAGATTAAAACATTTAGTGCCGACAACTGGATACTCACAGTGTGCTATACTGGTCTTTTTACTTTGGATTGGTTCTACTCTGATCCTTTGAGCTGAATGAATACCCCCAACTGCATGACATACGAGTGTCAGCCTAAAAGAAATCTCTTTGCTTCTGAACAGCTTTACAGTATGAACAGAGTAATAAGTGGGAATTACTGGGAGCTTCCCTACAGAACAGCCTCCTAACCCAAACGCAAATCACAGAATCACAGAAGGGTTGAAGATGTAGGAAGGAACTGGAAGCTGGAGGTCCCCTGGTCCAACCTCCCTGCCCAAAAAGGGCCTCCTAGAGCCAGTTGCCCAGGGCTATGTCCTGACAGTTTTATAATATGTCCCAAGATAGAGACTCTCTTACATTGCTGGGCACCTCCACAGTGAAAAAGTGTTTACTGATGTTCAGAGGGAGCTTCCTGTGCTCCAGTTTTGCCCATTGACTAGTGTCCTGCCTCTGGGCACCACTGAGAAGAGTCTGGCTACATCTTCTTTTCAACCTCCCTTCAGATATTTATACATGAGATCCTCTCTGCAGGTTCTTTTCTGCAGGTTGAAGAGTCCCAACACTCAGCCTTTCCTCAAAGGAGAGATACTTCAGTCCCCTCATGTTTTAGTGGCCGTTCATTGCACTCTCTCCAATAAGCCCATGGCTCCCAGTGGAAGCCCAGAATTCCAGGTGTGGCCTCACCAATGCTAGGTAGAGGGGAAGCATCACCTCCCTGCATCAATTGGCAGCACCCCTCCTGATGCAGCTGAAGGTATTATCCTTGTTGTCAAATGCAGATTGAACCACAGACTTGTCATTCACATGCAGTTGCCTTTCCTGGTTGTGTTTCCTGTTACGGTACCTGCATCTTGTACCTTTCCAGCGTTGCAGCCTCCCTGCTGCTGGACATCACCAGGGTTGGGACAGTGCTGACCAACAGATGTGCTCCAAGGGCTCTCCAAGAGCTCCAGTCAGGTGGCCAGTCTGTTCTTATGGCCCACATACAAAGGGATGCTAGTCAGGAGACCTTGTATCGCCATGTCTCTCTCACTTGAGCAGATGACCTTTCCCATTGTTTGGCTGTAACCAAGAGAATTTTTTTCATCGTTTCTAGCAGTCCTGAGAGTTCTGGAAAGGCTGAATGGGGTTTATGGGGTTAAATAAATGGTAGGAACCTCTAATTTGTTTGGAAAGAAGAGCTCATGCCCTGTAAGTTGCCTGTTCTAATTCTAACATGGATAAAAAAAACCCCAGTGATGGTACTTTCAATAGTTTCATGATACAGGATTTCATACTGGGGGGGAAAGGGGAGATTTGGTAGGACCAAAGAGATAAAGAGAACTGTGATCACTATACACCGTGAAAGCAAGGGTAATAGTTCATATATAACTCCAGAAATAAATTATTTTAAACTGAGCAAATATTTTAGAAACAACATTTTATAGATAGATAGATAGATATCTTCATTAAATGGTGGTCATTTCTAACAAATTTTCTTTCCTTGTATCAGTACAGCACTGTACTGTGTTACTGTGTTACTACTAGCTGTCCTTTTGCCGCAGTTAAATGATGGTTATATGCAATAGTTATATGCCAAGTAAATCTGACAATGCTTTGCAGAAAGACAGTAATCTATCTTCTTGTGCCTTATTGATTTGTCAGTGTTGCCAGAAAACTTAGTTTTGGATCAGATATGAACCATGGTATGTTTAAAAATAACAATGATATTCTTCAGTCTTCCTTGGAAAAGCTCTGAATTTGAGAATAATTAATGTGAAATATAACATTTATGATTTATTTTGGATTTTATTTTAATATAAGTAGATTGTTTATATATACTCCTGACTGTTAATGAGGCATGGTTTTTAATGGTGTTAAAAATAACTATTCCTTTAATCAACATGGTGTAGCATTTTATATTCTAATTTGAGTGAGTTTATATAAACAAAAATAAAAGGCATTTAATTTGTTCTCTTTTTTTAATGTCTTTTATGCTTAATTTTTATTTTAATATATTTATGGCTGGTTAATGTGACTTTTTGTAAGATAGTTGCTTCTGAAACTTGTAAATACTGATGCTGAAAGGAGAAATAATACATAAAATACCAAATATTTTATTGACATGTTGATGTGGTGTAAATAAAAAATCTATCTCATTGTTCAGTAGGATTAGGCTACTGGTAAATGCAAACGACGTTTAGTAATTTATTTATTCCCACTCAAGTCTGATGTAGTTTTTGTACCTTTTGTGGCAAGGAATTTGTCTAAATAAATTACTTTGTGAAACTTTTGGTTTTTTTCAGAGCACATTCAAATTTAAATCCGAGAGTGACATTCATCTGGCTGAGCACCACAAACAAGTGCTTTATGATGGGAAACTTGCAAGTAGCATCGCTTTTACCTATAATGCGAAGGCCACCGATGCTCAGCTATGCCTTGAATCCTCACCAAAGGAGAATCCTTCAATTTTTGTACACTCCCCCCATGCTCTCATGCTTCAGGTTTGTGCTGCTAAGTTGATGTTCTGTGATTGCTGTTAGGTGAATGTCACGCAGAGGCTTTGTGTACAGAGATTGTTATTTTGTGTTATGTCAGCTCTTAATACAGTTTTGACTTGAACTATTCTTTCTTTGCTAACTTTCTAAAGCAAGGAAGAAAGATATACCATAAGAAATACAGACTTCATACCATACAGCACAATTTGCCCTGATACTGAAATTTTTTTGTTTAATGTTTGCCTTTAAATATAGTGATTATAATTGAAATATAAGTAATGAAACAAAGTTTAAAAAGGTTTGCACTCAATTCTGTGTTAAAGTGCTTCAAAGCTGTATTTTTACCTGTCCTTTAAAATTTAGATTAATTGTGGTTTTTCCTTTATTTTATATATTTAGGATGTGAAAGCTATTGTAACCCACTCCATTCACAGCGCAATTCATTCCATTGGAGGGATCCAGGTTCTTTTTCCTCTCTTTGCCCAGTTAGACAATCGACAGCTGCATGACAGTCAGGTGGAAACAACAGTTTGGTAAGCCTCTTTTAACCAAGATAGAAACTTTATTAAGCTTACAATACTTTTCCTTGTTTTTAGTGGGAATGTTCTATAATTTTTTCTACGTTTTACCTGTTTTTCTTTGAAAAAAATATTATTTTTTTAAAAAGCACTTTACTGTAAAATATGTAGATTTTATTGATCTGCTGAGATTCCCAATGGAACTGGCATAAAACTGTCATTAAGAGTAGTTTTATGACAGTTCTTCCAGCTTCTGAAAGAAATCAATATACTTTTACTTGAGAGTGCAACATTGTTTACCTTCTCAAAGGCTGTGTCACTTGAATTCACATTTCATAACATTCAAATTTTACTAATATATGATCAGAAAGTCATATGGCTATGATCAGGTATTTCATGGCCATGTTACATCTGCAACAGTGACTGGGGACACCCCAAAAGAGTTTTAAGTTGCGACCCAAGAAGTCTGTCCTCTGATACTATGAAAGACATCTCTAAGTTGAAAAGCCTACACAGATATTAGATTAATGCTTCCTTTGGAGCCTGAAAAGGACTACCTAGGAGTCTGTCAGTACCCATGCTGACTTAGAATCATAGAATCCTCTATGATTGTTAGAAAGACCTCTAAGATGATGGAGTCCAACCATGAACCTAGGAGTGCCAAGTACACTGCTAAACTGCATCCCTAAATGCCTCAAGGAATGGCGGCTCCTTGCTGAAAGCTAGCTCAGCTATAGTTATTTTTGCAAATATTTCTTGCCCCTTGCTTGTCAGGGCAGGCTTCTGTCCTAGTGGCAACGCAGGATATCTAAACGTCTCCAGAAAAATGTGCAGCCTAAACCTTTGGAGGTAACAAATCTGAAAAGGTAATGCTAAAGAACTGGTATGGTGTTTCCCTGTAGTACTGTTTGTAAGCAAAGCCTGCTAGAAAATGGTGTTTAGGGGCAAGATAAACACTATTCTCTTTTCTCTTTGAATTCAGTGATAAAATAGGTGCATAATGCAGAGCACATAGTTTATTTTCCTGCTTAAGAATATTCTTCTATTAATTATTCTGGATATTTCTTGTTGCATTAGATAGTTCAGTAAAAAAATCAGTTAACTGAAAAAATAATTAAATAATATTAACAAATTTGAAAGACAGAAAAGGTGGTTGTGTGTTGGCTCATGTGGAATATTTATTTTTTTAAGTCTGTTTTGCAGGATGTACTTTGCATTGAAGCATTGTAAAGTAAGTGAAATAGAAAAGGAAATGGTTGGTTTGAAACAAGCTTGGAAAAAAAATCCCTGTATGTTTGTATTTACTGGCAAAGCAGAAGACAAGAATGCTTTATTCTAATTTAAGGAAGATTATGTGTGTATGTGTCCCCACATAGGAATAAAATATATGTTAAATTCATTAATGAGCTGAGTCTCTAATAGATGACAAAGCAAAAACTAGATCTGTTTAAAAATGAAGAGCTAATGGAATTTAAGTTTTAGAAGTTGAGAAAAAGACTAAGACTAATTCTTCCCAAGTGTGTGGTCTACCCAGAGAGTGAGAATATTCATAATGTTTAATTGAAAATGTACAGAACATCTCTGGAGTTAGTTGAACTGTAAGTAGAAAAAAAAAATTATTCTTGAATAAGTCAATGCATTTCTTCTATAATTAGATTATATTCTAAAAAGAGATCTGTAATTCATTGTGCTACATGATTGTAAAAATGCATAATACAAGAGGATGTGATCCTAACTCAAGAACATATTGAAAAAAAATTAAGCAAATAGCTGCTTGATAACATGTAACTTATATGTTGAATTAAAATAGTTTTGGTGTATGTGCATTATTTTCACATATTTTGTTTAATGGGATATAGGTATCAAGAGCAATAATACTGGAAGTGAACAAGAAAGTAGGCAAATAAAAGAATAAGATCTTTTTGGGATTAAAGAAAATAGGAAATGGGGAAAGAGTGCTAAACATGAAAATGTTCATTTGAGGAGTGGAATAAGAGAAGTGGTGCGCTTAGTGAGTCCTTTCCTTTTTCCCCCTTATTTCTTAGATTATTCTCTCTCTTTATGTCAAACTGTATCTGATCTCAGTTATACCTGTCTTACCTTTGAAAATATATCTACAACTGCAACAGAGGGTTGCCCAGTTCTACTACATTTCTTAATTTTTATCACCTCTTTCTCTCCTGTGAATATCAAAATCTGTTTAATAAGTTCGGGGTTCTCAGTTATTTGATTTGTTGCTTGGATTTTTTTAACATTAGAAGCGCTTTATTAACAGGACTACGAGGGAACACCTTGCTTTTTAATCATCTTGATCCATATAAAATTTCAGTTTTTCTAAATGAATAGATCTATTGTAAATAAAATTTTAACTTATAAAGCAGGGCTATGTGAATATAACAAATATGTGGTTCAGTGGTATTCTTTGTAAATGTTCTTTATTCCTGTTATATGTATATCCCTGTGTGCCTTATCTACATCTTCCATGAAACCAAGTATTGAAATAACTACAATTCTGTTTCTGAAGCACTGTGTAGATTCTTTTGCTCTTCTACACTGAAATTAAAAGAATGGAAACTGAGTTCATACCTTAAGTATATTTTCTCAGATGAAATGATGCACCTGCTGTTCAGGAGAGTGGTCTTTTAATTTCACTTCCAAGACTGCTACTTTTCCTCCTGATTTTCATTACTCTGGTTTGAATTAAAAAAAAAAAAAATAGCAGTTTAAGACAATAAGGCATTTAATGTAATAAAAAGAAACATAGAGTGCTTGTAGTACACTGACTCTGACTGGATGTATCAAGTTACCCACCAAAGCCACTCCATCACTCCCCTCCTCAGCTGGACAGGGGATGGAAGATGTAGCAAAAGGCTTGTGGGTTGAGAGAAGGGCAGGGAGAGATCACTCACCAGTTACTCTCACAGATAAAGCAGACTCGACTTGGGAAATTAGTTGAATTTATTACCAATCAAATTAGAGCAGGATAATGAGAAATAAAACCAAACCTGAAAAATGTCTTCCCTCCACTCCTCTCCTCTTTCTGGGCTTAACTTCACTCCTGATTTCTCTCTCTCTCCCCCAGTGGCATAGGGCGAGAGGAAATGGGTGTTCTGGTCAGTTCATCACACGTTGTCTCTACTGCTCCTTCTTCCTCAGGGGAAGAACTCTCACACTCTTCTCCTGCTCCTGCATGGGGTTCCTACAATGGGAGACAGTCCTCTATGAACTGCTCCTGCATGGGTGCCTTCCAGGGAGTGCAAACCTTTAGGATCACTCCAGTGTGGCTCCCCATGGAGCCACAAGTCCTGCCAGCAAATCTGCTCCCGCATGGGCCTCTCTCCATGGGGCCACAGGTCCTGCCAGGAACCTGCTTCAGCGTGGGCTTCCCTCAGAGTCTTATTCTAGAGTTTCCTAACTGGATTTGCTAGATCACATACATGATGTAATAAAATTTAAGGATACATCTACTGTTCATCATACTAAATAAATACAGTGTCTAGGTCCAGTTAAGTACGTAGAGTTGATATGTACACCCAACTAGGATTTGTAGCAAAGTGAATATAAGCAACTTTTTTGACAGTTTTCTTACTGACATTATTTTCACTATTTAATGGAGGTAGCCCCGTTACAGAGTGTATTGCCCACCTATTGTAAGTCAGTAAAATGGATACATTGGTGATGGGGACAACAATTCC
The DNA here is from genome assembly GCA_013397895.1 of Origma solitaria. Classification (NCBI taxonomy): domain Eukaryota; kingdom Metazoa; phylum Chordata; class Aves; order Passeriformes; family Acanthizidae; genus Origma; species Origma solitaria. Next base: position 2,223,872 of record VZRL01004528.1, on the reverse strand, counting down.
TGTTCTTGATTTTTTCCCTGTAAATGTTTAGTGTGTTTTACTTTGATCAACTAATATCAAATTAATAATTTTAGTAATTTTTCTTTTTCATTACTATTTTTTATGTCCAGATGATCATGTTTTGGGTTCCTGTCTAGTTGTGCTGCTGCATCTACTTTTTAAGATTAATAGTTTAGTAAGAGGCAGTGTCCACAGATATGAAACAACAAAGCTTGACAGGAATTAGAATTTGATGTACTGATTTTATTTTTTAGCTTAATATGACAAATCTGTGAGTTTCCAATAATTCTTGTTAATGTCTTGAGTTTAATTGAATTTATCTTAAAGATCATGACAGCAAATAAAGATGAATGCCATGTGGTATCCTACCTTCCTAACCTGTCCTGTCATCCTGTCTTTGAATAATTTTCTTGTCATAGCTGGCACAGGTATTTAAACTTGAGAGTAGGTATGGAAATAATCCTTTCTGAGGTTGTTGCATTTGCCTTTGTGCCTCTGATGGAGAGCCAAGGTCCCAGTCCATTGCTGCCTCCAATGTAAAATTCAGAATTTGCATTGAGTGCTGATAACCTACTCCCTCTGTGTTTCAAAAGGAAGAACGCTTGATATTGCTCCTAAAATTTCAGATCTCTGGTGTAACCTAGCTGTGCTCAGATAAAAACAGCTGTACTGGAATTTTCCCAGACTGTGACAGCAGGAATATGACTTGCCAAAATGGACTGCCTGGACAACAGTTTATAATGAAAATGCAGTCATGGCATCATGTAGTAGAAATCCTTTGGAAACTCCTAAACTGCCATACCTCTACATACTCCAGAAGATAGAGGGACTATGAAGGGTGGCTAATTTATTACTGGAGTCTGTGTCCCAAAATGTTTTGCATCTTGTAAGCAGAGGTGACTTGCCTCTCTAGTTCTCACACAACACCTGTTGAGCTGACTCATGTTTATGAATGAAACATGATTGTCTAATTAGCTCTGTCACATGTTACGAGAAAAGAAGTTGAAAAGGCATAAGAAAGAAGTCACTTCCCCTTTCTCTCCAACAAGCTTACAGAAAGAAAAAAAGCATGTTTAAACTAGAAGCTAAGGAAGCAGTTTAGAGAGCTGCCATAGCTGTCGCTCATGGAAACATTAATTGTTGGTGTATGGTTTTCCTTAATACCGCTTTATCTGTTTATGGTAAAATTAATTTTCAATAGTTATCATATTAACAGCCTGTGATGGAGTTATTAATACAATCTTTTTGTATTATTTTGGAGAAGCTGAAAATACAAATAAAGGATTTTTATCTTTATAAAGGATTCTTTCCCAAAGAGAATCAGACAAAAAGAAATACCTGCATCCATCATTCTCTTTTATATAGTCTCTTTCAGTTAAATGGTCTGTTATTAATAGTCATACTTAGATCTCCAAAGCAACATGCCTACCTTAGCGAAAGATGCCTTTTGTAAAGCCCAATTCAGATAACTTTGTAATAAATGATCCAAAGTGAAACTTGCATTAAGGCAAATCTGAAAAAGAAATTATCATGGGAATAAGGAGCCTAGAGAAACTGATCTGTGAAACTGGTCTAGAAATAAAAAAACAATAAAAGAACAACAACGAAACAAACCAAACAAGAAGCCAGGGCAAATTTCACTTTTATCCTAATGGTGCAAATTCCTGACTTCCAAACAGTATCATAACCATTGGAAGTACTGTATCATCGTGCTTGGTCTATCACCTTTTCTTTTCCTGCTTTTTAGTAATGGAAAACTACTGGATTTTTTTTTCCCCCTGAAATTAGTTGTATTTTCAGTCTTTATCATAGTTCTCTGATTGGCATGCATATTTTGCATATTTTCATTTTCTATCTGTGTCTTAGCTCCTCTACAGATAAACTGATCTGTCCTAGGAAGGCCATGATATAGAGGAGATGTAGGAATGGGCTGAGGTATTGTTTATATTTGCATTTGTATCTAGAGGTGTTGAAAATAGGCAAGAACGGAGAGAAAATTTGTGTGGCAGTGCACAGAATTTTGTAAGTCTAATGTGAGCCATGCAGCAATCTGATGCATGTTAGTTGCTGGTATGTTTGTTAAATTCTGTTTGAAAAATTGTTCAACTTAGAAGACAGTCTTCTAATGAATATTATTCTCCCTCTGTCAATAACAACCTTTTGAAAAGAATGATTTTGGTAACCTGTTTCTGCTGATAAATAGTTTCATATTTCAAATCTTCAGGTTTAATTTGTGTTCAGCTGCCAAAGTGACTACATAAATCGAGTATACCCAGAAATTATTAGAAGTTCTGGATATAGTCCTCCAAATAAGACAGACTAAATTCTTAGAATGCAATATTGAGGGGAAAAATGCATTACTTCAGTATGGATTTTTATATCTAGATACACATTTGCTTGAGGTCAGTCTGGCCATGTCAGCAAAGAGAAGTTTTGAAGAGGTTGGGAAAGTTTATCAGAGAATTCAGGCAGATCAGATGCTCAAAATATGTAAGGTGGAGAACATAATGTGTGAAACCAGTGTTGTGTGCAACAGCTGCTACTTAGTGTAGTTTCGTTCCTCCTGCCTCCTCTGAAATGGAAGTTTCACCTGAAACAAGTCTAAGCAACCTCTCAGAGGGAAAAATCCACAAAACAAAACCCAAACCACAAATACCATACAACTTCCCCCCAAAAAAACCAAAATCAACTCCACAGACAGCATGTAGTCTATTTTGTGCCTATCTCTGATCATTTTCAGGTAGTAATAGCTTCAGGACTATACATGCAGTGAGAATTTAGAAACATTTCCATTTTGATATTGTAGTTCTTCTATGAGTTAAAATAATACAGATCTTTTACCTACTTCATTTCCTGCATAATAATGTAAGCAAACTGCTACTTAAATTTAATTATTACGTTAATTTTTATCAATACTCTGGTCCTATACAGTATTCATCTCAAACTTCATTGTGCCTCTATGTGCCTGCCAGATGGTTCTCCTTAACTGCTGATTTTTCTGGTACTTGGATTTTTTAATGTGCTTGAAGCTATAATGATGCATTCACATGTGCGCTCCCAAGATTTGAATTACTATATACTACAGTCAACTCTATTATTTATGTTGGCAATCTTGGGTAATGCAGTAGGATTAGAAGTTAGAGTTACTGCCTGCAGACCTGAGCTGACTCTGCAGAGCTGGATTGAGGTATCTTTATGTGTCTGGATCAATAGATGTTAAAAGCCATTTTGGAATTAAGTAAAAGCATAGCTCATTCACAAAGGCATTGGCTAAATTAATACATTTTCCGGAAACTAGAAACACTGGCGTCACTTTGCAGTAGCAGCTAAGGTAGCTCTGCGCAGACATAATGTGGGCAGACAGGATTAATTAGCTCAGCCATAGCCTGCATAAAGATGGTTAATATCTAAAAAGTTATATTTGGGCACTGGCTGCATCTGAATTTCTACACTTTTTTGAGTTAGTCTTTTTTACTTTTAATCAGCTTGTCTGTTTCTGTGTCTGTGGCATGGTTAGGTATAAACTGGACACTTATTATTTCTGAGTTGACTTGTGGTTTATGTGTGCTTAAATAGAGGGAGAGAAAAATCTTTATTGTTAGGGTGTCAGTGTGTCTTACAACTTGCATACAGAGTCTATCAGAATTTCTAACAGTTGTGTAGAGATTGTATTGATTGAGATAAGAATAACTCTAGTCCACAAGTTTGCATCTAAATTCATAGAATGAACAAGTAAACTGTGATACAAGGTAAAAGGCTTTTGACAAACTACTTGTGAGAATAGAAAATAAACTTAAGTTTGATGCTATGTTCATGATGCAAAAATCTTTACAATCCATTTTAAGAATTTTTTTGACATTTCAATATAATATTAATAGTATTTGCTATTGAAATTTAAGATTGAATTCTGCAAAGATGCATGCTGTTTCTTGACTTTATGCACAATAGATTGTTGTCCTAAGTCATAAAGTTATTCACAGAGGGTGGTAGTAAGCACCATCTATCTAAATGGAATCTTCATTCACCTATTCAATTTAAGGAAAAAAAATTCTAAATTTAAATCTTCAACCTTTATGTGAGCTGCTTATGGATTTTCATGTAGTAAAATAATTAGATTCTTATTTTAGATGACAAATACGGTAGAAACTTTTGGTTGGTGTTAGTAAAAATTGGTGCATATAACCTGGTTTGAAATTGATGTGACAGCTTGACAGACTGTTTTGATAAAAGCTTTTGAGTACTGTAAATGGATATTATCTGTGTTCTTTTACTGCTGACACTCTGTGGAGCATTTTGTATGTGATTTTAGATGGATTATTATGACCATTCAACAATGAAGAAAGACAAGGCACTGTTTCATGTTCCCAGCATGTACTTTGGCTATACTGTGTTCTTTTTGCATGGCAGCCTTTCTCAGCAAATAGAATAAATCTTGCTCTCCTCAGCACTTTGATTATTTTTTGGTGCTGGCATGGATTAACCAATATCAACATCTATTTCAAAGTAAAATATTCTATCTGGAGAGCAAGTGAACTTTTAGATGACTAGATACTGTAAGGAAAGTTGAAAAGTATCAAATGCAGGTTGGATATTTCCTTTAATTCACTTTTTCATAGATGCAAAAGCCACAGTTTTCACTCTTGTCTGTGCCTACTACCTGTGTGACAACTTTCATGGTTGCACACTTGTCTGTACAGCCAGGAACTGTTACATCTATTTAATTTTTAAAAATGAATAATGCCTTCATGTATGCATTGTATATGCACTACAATGCATTCTGTCCTCTACCTTTTTGAGATATTTGAAAAGTAATTTTAAATACTTCCTGTCACAATTTTTTTTCTTTCTCCCTTTCCTCTGGGTTTTTCAGCAACAGATGAGTGTATTTGGGTTTTATGCTCATCGCCCAGGAGTCAACTATGATTTTTTTTTTCCTTGTGGTAGATTGATCTGTCATGTTTGTACTGCTGGTTTCATAACATAGTTTCACTTTCTTGCTGATTCTATCCCTTGAAGTCTTTCATATCTTTTATGTTTCTATACTGTAACCTTTTCTGAACACTTTCCCTCCTTATACTTTCTGAACACTTCACTTATAGATAATGCTGCTGTGGGCTGTTGGGTGGTTTCCTTGTGGCCTCTGGAGTTTCTCTGTGCTTCCCTAACTGGAAGAAAATTAATCCTTAACTTTATTTGGTCAGGCAGATATTATTCTCATATTTGGTCTTTAGAAAGTGTGAAGGAAGCTCTCCACACTGCTATTGTTCACTGTGGTTTGCAGTGGGCATCACTGCCCATGTGCGTGTTCCAACACTTTATGCTTCATTTCTGTGGCAACAGTGACTCTAGGGACTGAAAGTGTGGAATGGTGACATACCTAGTAGCTGCAAATTTTGCTGTTTAACATAGTTAGTCTGGATAGTAAAATGTTTGACACATCTCCTGCCTGCATCATTCTAGCACTGTCAATTGGATTCCACTCAGTGTCTTCTGCCTCTTTCAGCTACCAAAATTTTGTCTAGGACTGCAAGCTGCAGGACTGGAAGCTCGAGGACTGGATATTTAAAATAGGGGATATTCCCGGTCAAACCAGGAATACTGACAGTGCTTGTTTAAATATGAATTCCCACTCCTACCATTATAATATGTGAAAAATCACGAGAAATTTGTCAATAGGAAAAATAAGATTTGTGTTCTTACAAGGAATTCTTCACCACCCTAAGCCTGTTTCTATTCACTTAATAGCTGGTGCTTATTGAGAAAGCATTTTTAATCTGAAAAAATTCTTGTTCTTTTACATGCAGTGCTACCCTATTGGCTTTCTTGGTTGAGCTGCTTAAGAGTTCAGTAGCCATGCAAGAACAAATGCTTGGTGGAAAAGGCTTTTTAGTCATTGGCTATCTCCTTGAAAAGGTATGTTTGGAGGATTTTTTCTTTGTTCTTAGTGTTTTTACTGTCATTGTGGTACTTTCAATCACTTGGCTCAAATTTCTGGTGGAATAAAATATATTTGTGATATAAGTATTACAAAATAAAAATATTTTATAAGTTGTCTACAGAAGTAGACATCATTTCTTCATCTTCCTCGTCCTCTTATATACAAGTATTCAAAGAATCAATTTTCTGGAGCTGGTTCTGTTCTCTTACTCATGTTCTTGGTTTAGATCTGTTTATGAATAAAGTATTTTCATTTCTCCACTTTCTGTCCCCCAAACTTGCTTAAGAAAGTTTTCTTGTTCCTAGTTTGTACAAACATAGCAGAAATGTCATAATTGATGTTTAATTTTGTGTGTGTTTGTCTGTTAATAAAAATTAAATTCACCTTCTGTGATTCAATTCTGAAAGTGTTGAAATAGTTGCTCTGTGTTTTGAAGAAAAAAGCTGTAACAAAATTACTTTCTGAAACAAATATTTGCATGGGGCATTCCCTTTACTTACTCATTTTCAGGTATGATGAGCAGTTATCACAAAACTAAGGTTCAGTTCAGTTGTCTGAGGAACATTTCCTGCCTCCTGGCCCAAAGCCCTCATGAAACCCTGTTACTGGGGTTTAATAATCTAAATAATCTGAGAGCAAACTACTGTCAGCTGTACTAAGATACTGGTGGTCCTACGAATGAAGCTCATGGCTCTGGCACTCTTGAACGTCTGCTCTTGGACTTTTGTCGCCATGAGGTCAGCATAGCAATCTTTTAAGAAGAAGATAAAAATCATAAAATCACCTTTAAAAAATGTTCTGAATTTTGAAGAATGATAAATGACTTTTTTCATTCTGTTCCCTTTGTTCTTTGTGGCTAGAGAAATACCTTCAATCTATACGTAAAAGCAGGTTTTCTATGCTTCACTGCTAAGCAAGTATAATTTAGAATGTCAAAGAACTAACCTAAGGTGGTGGTTTTTTTCCAAGGGTAGGTTTTCTTTGACATAACCAGAAATGAATTTACAAAGCTGTTAGCTTTGGTTTTGTCAGTTACACACAGGCAGACTGGTGAGCTCTCGCGGAGAGCTTTCTCCTGAATGGAGCACTGTGGTTCATGCACATGGAGTACATCAATTTAGAATGTTGTACACAATTTTTTTTTAAGGTTTGCATGCTCTTTTAATTAACACCTGCTATGATCGTTAGACTTAAGCATGTGAATATTAAAAGGATTTCTATTGATCACAGCATAATTCTTACAACATATGCTGTTTGCTGGGTGTTTTTTTTAAATTATATTCACTTAGCTGTAGTTTTTTGAAAGGATGTATTTTATTTTTTTCAATGTATGCTTCTATTCAGCTGGCACACATGGTGGGAAAAAATCCTTTGTTTCCTAGCCAGTCCCAATTTTATTATTTGTAAATTATCTGTTGTATCTGTTGTTCATTTGCATGTAATCAAATACTTCATAGAAGACAGAAAGCTTTTTTTTTACTTGAACTTCTAAATAGCATTTTTGTTCTTATTGGTTGCAGATTATTTATTGTGAATTTTTTTGATGTAGAAGCCAAGGGAAATTCAGCATCCAGGCTGAACTTGTATTACTGACAAATAGATTTCAGATCTAAAAATAACAAATCTCCCTATTCCCAGACTGTATTTACAGCATTAAAAGTAATTGAAACATAGAATCCCAGAATCATTTAGGTTAGAGAAAGACCTTTAAGGTCATTGAGTCCAACTGCTAACCCAGCACTGCCAAGTCCATCGCTAAACCATGTCCCTCAGCGCAGCATCTACACATCTTTTAAATTCCTCAGTGATGGTGACTCCACCACTTCCCTGGGCAACCTTCTCCCGTCCTTGATGCTTTGTGGAGAAGTCAATGGGAAGGATGTTTAGAGTTTTTTCCTATTTATTAATTTGCTAATTTAGCAAAGAAGTTAGTCAAAGCCCTCATGCCATGTTACTCCATAAAAGCAGGTCTCAACCGTGATTTTATGGCCTATGCTATGAAACTGAAAGACTCCTGAAATTTGAGGAAACCATGAACCCAACTCCTTCACGTACCTACTTATGTTTAAGAAACAAAAGCAAGTCTCCCAATAATGTGTGTTCACACACTGAGACACCCAATCTCAGTAGGACACTTCTTTAACTTAAGTGTTAAGGACTTCAGATGAAGTTCTCAAAGCACTGTGCTGTAAAATATAGGGTCCTGACTGGATTCTAATAAAATGAAAACAAACTCAATGAAGCAAAATACCAAAAAACCAAAAAATAAATTTATTGACAATTATTTTAACGTATTAAATATAGCCATTAGAAAGACTGTTAATATTATTAGAATGTGTAAGTTGCCTTCATATTCAATGACATCAAAACATGCAAGGCTACATGTGTTTAATAATGATGAGCCAGGTGAAAATACTGCTTTGTAGACCTGCAGCAATTATAGTATAGAAGATTTTTCCTTTATTTTTTTCTTTCTGATTATTTTCCCCCAGTCATCTAGAGTTCATATAACCAGAGCAGTTTTGGAACAATTTTTGTCATTTGCAAAATATTTGGATGGATTATCGCATGGAGCACCTCTACTGAAGCAGTTATGTGATCACATCCTTTTTAATCCTGCTATCTGGATACATACACCTGCGAAGGTAATAGTACATTTGAATAATGTTATGACTCTCCTACAACAAAATTAAATACCTGTATTCTTTTATAACATTCTACTTAGGTTTTTATTTGTTTGCTTGTTTTTTAATAACATGGTAATAGCAATGATTTTTTAGATCATGAAGTCTATACCCTGCTTAACTACATACTTCAATGTATTTTAAAAGTACCTAAAGGCAGTTAAATAATTGCCTAAGGTTCTATCTAATTCTATTGAAAGACTGTTTCTAGAAAGCTGCTCCTTTTTTCAGCAGTTATATTACATTGTTTTCCTACAGATTAAGCATAGAAGTTTGTACTTTTAATTGCAGGCAAAATGTGTTTTGTTACACATTAACATAAGCTCTCATTTTAATTTAAATTATGTATTCTAGTTTGATAAAATCTATAAAATGTTATCATTCATCTGTGGTAATAACGAATTATTTGTTTTCCTAAGTAATCACAGTAGAGATATGTGAACCAAAGTGAAAAGTGGCATTGTCCTAAAAACTGACAACATATACTTATATAAAAAGTCGGAATAGAAAACAAAACAATACGGTTTTCTTTATTTATATCATAGAATCTCATTCCTAGGTACCAGTCCTGTCCCTGCCCTAACCAGCGTTGTAATTAGTTTTGTCTTTTGTATCATATCCAAAGCATATTCTGAAAAGCCCCTACAACTTAAGGTTACTAATACAGAGCTTACATTAATGTGGATAACTGTTTCATTCCTCAGGTACAGCTATCTTTGTATACCTACTTGTCAGCTGAATTCATTGGAACTGCTACCATCTATAACACCATACGCAGAGTGGGAACAGTGCTGCAGTTAATGCACACACTGAAATACTACTACTGGGTGGTCAATCCTGCTGACAGCAGTGGCATTACTCCTAAAGGATTAGGTAAGTGCAACACATAAGGAAGAAAATATAAGCATTTCTCCTATAGGAAGATTTATGACGTAAATATATGAAAGCTCCTTGGATTTGTAGACAAGGAGGTAAATAAACAGCAATAGTTGATACCAGTGGTTATCAGTAGAAGGACTAGGGAGGTACTCTTGGTGTATCTTACACCCCTGATGATGATTTCTTATGTTTATATGTATTCCTAGAAGATTCCAACTCTGGTCTTCAGTCACGTAGCATATACTTATGTGGGCATACTTTAGGAAGCATATTAAAATGATTGATTTTTCTTCTGTAATGAAGAGGAAATATTATGTGTATTTCATATGCCAAAGAAAGCTTTGTGTGGTTTGAGTGATTAGTAGCATTAAGTGACCTTGAAAACAGAGTGGAAACTTCTAGTTCTCACTGCAGAGGTCTCTGAAACTGTATTTCCATTTCAATAATATTTTTATTCTGTCCTTATGAAATAGAGATTGATTTAGCTTTGCTTAAAGTGATGCGCTTAGCCTAGCACAGGAGGTATTGAATGACAGCACCAACAGAATGCAACAATAGATACTGGCTGAATGCTGCATGTTACAGACATGTATTAACCAAGTGAATCATTCTAATCCTATACATTCTGGCTGTAATTCCATTACATTTAGCTATCTACTTGTGCAAAGCAGGAAGGATTTGGCTGCAAGTCTCTTAAAAAATACTTGATACATGAGAACTTATTAATTATCTTTATACTGTAACTATTACTGTCATGCTGAGAAATTTAATAATTGGGGAACGTTTTTAGTACTGCCACATATCTAAATATTCAAGAATGTGACATATCTAACACATTAGTTATTGGATAATTCTTATTTGTAAATGTACTCTATGCATAGGGTTTTATCTCAATTTTTTTTTTAATAAATAAAACCAGAAGTAACAATTCTTCTCCTAGATTAGGTATCCTAATAGGCAATGAAGGTGTTGGAGGTCACAGAAAGAGCTGCTCTAGGATCTTGGGTCACATTTATAGTACTCTTATAGTATAATTTTGGATGAAGAGTAGTCTTCAAAAATTATTAAGATTTATTTTAAAATACTTAACAAAAGCCCACCATTCTCTGTTAATTTGAATGAAAGGTTTGGAATTTTAGATAATGAAAATTACCTGTGGTGGTTACTTAATTAGCTTGAAATCTTTGTCAGTGATAAATTGTATTATCCACTTACACTGATTCTGGATTCCTGCTGCCAAAATAGAATTAATTTCTTTTTTGGTGCCTGCAGTGAAGATGTCTTCATCTAAGCTAGATGTCTGCTGATTGTAGACTATGGAATGTAGGAGTCAGTTGCCTTAATAGAGGTTTCTAGCATCATTATAATCTCAGTGGGGCTTCCCACCTGCCTCTCAGAAAGATGCAGGTTTCCTGTGCATCCGACATCACATCTGCTTGTTTTGGGTAGATATTTTGTATACTTTATGGCATGACAACTTACACTGGTAAGTATTTTTAGGAAGCTGTGTCCTACCTCTAATTGACAGACACTTGAGAAATGCTTTGTTTGAAATGCAGTTTCTTCCTAGTCTGCATTGCCTCCATTAGTTAGATTTCCATTAACCTCAGTGGGAGGTTAGAAGCTGCACCTGTGTGGGAACTACAATGTTGGTGTCTGAAGTTAGGGGGAGCTGAATCCTACCCTGGGAGTGGCTTTATCCAGTTTCATGCTTTCAGAGCTCTGCTCTGTTGAGGTTTACACTGCTATACTGCATAAGTACAGTTTTACCATCAGACTGTATCTGAGAGTAGCTGTTATTGTATTTAATTTAAAAATTCCTGTGCTTCTGTGTCATGATACTGCTACCTAACAACACTTTGAGAATGTACTACATGTTATATACTGCTTCCCTCTGGCTAGGTTTGCTCTTTTGTGGAGTCAGTGACATTTCTTTCTGTAGAAAGCATGGATTGTTTTTATCTTGTCCAGATCTGCCTCTTTGCAGTTAGCTGTATTTTTTGAATATTTGTATGTGTAATGCCAGTTTCATAGCTTCAAAATATATTTCATGTATTCATCAAAATCTCAACAGAAGGCATGAGGTACACAAGGATACAGAATTAGGAATGAGAAATGAATCAGTTAAGTCTAAATTAGCATACATATGGCCAGTTTACATCCCTACCTTTTCTTTCATTCAGAGTATTCTCCTTTATTCTCCTATATTCTCCTTCATATTCTCCTCTCATTTGTGTCAGTTCTGACAAGATTATTTTTTTATCAGGAAGGCAACCAGGTCAGTCCCTGAAAGGTAATCAGGCAGTGTAAATTAGTGGTTGATCGGTGTAGCAGTTTGACAACAAAAATCACAGTTATTAAGGCCTTCATACAGTAGTTGGGAAGGTGTTTGATAAACTGAGGCCATGCATATTTTCAAAAAACATGATATCATCCCCTATATCTGAATTTTCTCACTTTGTCTTTAGTTAGATTTATAAACAGACTCAACTTTTTGGAAGTTTAATATCTTCTTTCTTACTTGATCCTTATCCTCTTCCTTCCTCCCTGTTTCTTAGACTGCAGAAAGCCCAAAGTGTAATTGATACAACTATAAAGAAGTAGTAGTCTCTTTTCTGTCTGTAAAAGTGCCTTTTCTTGTGTTCAGTGGAAGAATGTCAGCCTATCAGAGAGAAGGATCAGTGACTTAGCAACAGATGTGCAAACCCAGCACAGCTATGGAAGTTTCTCCATGGAAATCAGCCCTGGGACTTTTTTTGCTGTTATTTCACAGATAACTTATGCTTCTGACTAACACAGCTGTAATAACTGTGGTGATTTGCAAGCAAACGACTGTGAAAATATAATAATTGCTGAGGTGATGAGTTGCTAAATTTAATTTCGTATTAGATTTTTTATCAAATCCGCATAAGTTGCTTTCAATTGATAAAATTCCTGAAAATTTTTCAAAATGTTTAATCACCTGGATATAGCATCACTTTTCTTTACCAGACAGTTTTTTAACATTAAGTGCATGTCTGACCAATTCAGGTAGCTTATAGTCATAGAATACAGTCTTAAAAATAGCTGTAGTTACTATGCTTAAGGCTTTTTTATTTTCACCTCTGTTTTCAGCATCTCATAACTTCATCAATCCTAAATGTTCAAAAAAGTTAGCTCTTTCAGGATTTTTGTTTTGTGTTGATTTTTATGAACCTGCATGCAGCCACTACTGCCAAAAAGTTTATAATTTGTTAAAATTTAGACTAATGTATATAAAAATAAATAAAGTAAGGAAGTTACATTGTAAAAATACAATTGTGTGGAAGTTAAAGTTGCTGCATTTTAAGTAGCATTTGATATATCAAAATGGAAGAATAGGACCCATTTTCTATGAACATTAATTTTAATATATGAAACAGAAAAATGTCATCATGTGAGTAAATGGCAACTGAAATTCTAAGCTGACTTGACATAAGACTTTTCAGAACTGGAGAAGACTTTATGGGAAATCTTTCCAATATCCAACATTTGACTGCATGTGCTATAGTGCCTTCAAATAATTTGTTGGCATATTAGGAAGTAAGCTTATTCATGCAGATGTTTTAGTAATGTGATGTTTTCTTGTCTTCTGGGCATGTAATTTTTTATGTGGAGATACTGAAACACTTTTTAACATTAGTAGTTTGATTTACTATTACTTGCAGACAGCTATTCTGCTTCAGGGTTTTATTGTCTTCCCCTGTCATAATAAAGCACAAAGTGGGTGAGTTTTCTATACTGACAGTTTAGTAGCCCTTATTTTAAGACCAAAGGGGCTCAATATTGAAGTTTTCCATTTGGCTAATGCTGTTTTCTTTTAAAAATGAAAGTTTTTCCCTTGCCTCTCCTAGTAATCAGCTTATAAAATGGGAGGTATAAATGCTTTTTTTAAAATGAATTTTAATGATTTTTTTAAAAGGCTCAGGTACTTATTTTAAATTTGGGGTTGTATCTTTCATTATTGATTTCCTGTTTTGTGCTGGTATTTCTTCTTAGATTCAGAATAGTGACCTAATAATTGTTTTTCCATTTCCTTCTGAGGTACTGGAAACACTGTTTCAAAGTGTAAAAGTATCAACTTGCTCCGTAATTATTTTTAATAAGTTTTATATTTTAGATATAGATCCTCACATTGGAGAAAAGTTATCTGATAAAAAGTATGTGTTATACTTTTCTTCTGGTGTTGTTTGTTTTATATTTTTTTTTAAAAGAGTTCAAAAAGTCAAAACAATTTCCAAAGGAAAGAATCTAAATTTTATTATTTATTTTTTTACACTTGGACTATGGTTATAGCTGTTATATTGATTTGCCACATGCAAATATTGTTACATATTTTGTTAAGTCATAAAGAATAAGGATAATAGCATCACCCACCAATTTCAGATTCTAAATACACAGCAAATCAGGCAATGGAGTGAAAAATATTTAAAATTCTTTCTGTAATGATTTTATTTTATGTTGACTTGGAAGGGACACATGAGGATCATCAAGCCCAATTCCTGGCCCTGTACTGAACACCCCAAGAGTCATACCTTATGCCTGAGAGCATTGTCCAAATGCTCCTTGAACTCAGACAAGCTTGGTGACCACTGCACTGAGGAGCCTGTGTTGTATGAAAGAAATGTGCATTTAAGTTCCAGTCTACTGTGTCATTTAGTTCATTCCTGAACTGAATAGCCAAACATTTCTCTTTCTCTGCTGGTGCTTCCTGTGTGCTTCACAGCTCCCACTCTGAATGGACCTTCATGAGCAGTGTTACATCTCCATACTGAGAATGCATGGTTGTTAAAGGACAAGTTATCTCATGCTAAACAGCTTTCAAGAATGTTTTTCGTGTCCAATATTTTTGAACATAGGCTGTAGAAGTGGAAATTATGAAAATTGTTATGAGGATAAAATAACTGTAGTTTTTCTGTTTGTGGATGGAAAAAAATCCCACAGTTATTTCAAGCGCTGGGTTAGAGTGGAACTCAGTTCTTGTTAGATTTACAGCAGAGAAAAAAACAAGTCCTCTGTGATCCACATACTATGTGATGTTATTTATGTGTGTGTGGAGATCAGATTCTGCTATCCATATAATGTTTTATTAATTTAAGGAGTAGAAAAATCATGCTTTCTACATATTAAAAAAATTAATCAAACCAGATGGAAGAATGTTACATTTGGTTGTTGGTAGAACTGATAACACAAGGTTTTATTTCCAAAGACAGAATTAGAAATAATTATTTTTGCTATAAAAAGCTTCCAATCAATTTGTTGTTGCTTTTTTGTTTGGTTTTTTTTTCAGAGCAGTACTGACTGTAGTTAACTCTGTGAATATTTACTTATTCCCTCTTATTTACTTCTGGTTTATGCCCCTATAGTTTCTCTATGCTGCAGGGATGAATTGGATAAAATTATAAATTTTTTTCCTTTATTTTTGTCTGGATAAAGCTGGCTAACTCTTATTATGAGTGTATATTTTAAAAAATCTGACGCAAATGATGGGCTCTCTGTGAAAAATACATACATAAAGAAATCTAAAAGCAGGAAATGCTGTAGTGACTCATCCTCGTGTGGGATAAGGGAGGCATCCTTTCTCTTTGCAAATTAAAAAGAATGTTACTATTTTGTATTAGGCGTTTATGGTTCCTGTAACACATCTAAAAAGGATTATTTTTATTGTTGATTTGAGCCTGGTTTTAGTGTTTAGCAGGGCTGATTATCAGTGTCCGAGTGGTGGTGACACTGAATTGCCTATATGCAGTGACGGCATAAAGATTAATAGGCAGTAAAGAAAATTGCTTTTCAATGTTTGAGTTGAAAAACAAGATCTACTAGTCTTTCTTTACCAGAGCATATGTGTGAATAATATATACTTTTAAAAATTATACCATAAATCACACCATTATTTGGTCAATACATTTTTTAAAAATAAATCTTCAACTAGTAATTAAATAATTCAAATAGTAATGCAGTAAAGAAACTGTGATGATGTAACAATTATAGAGGCAAATCTGCTTTAGGGAGCTTTAGGACTTTCTATTTAATTAATTCTAGTCAGTCTGTGTCAGATGATCATTGTATTACAGGCTGCAGTCCTTTCTTCCATTCTTTGTAGATGTCTGGTGGTTACATAGCCTCCAGTTTCTCCAGCCTGTCTTATTTTTTCTTGCCAGTCCTTCTTTAATTTTTGAAACTAATGAAATCTTTTGGGTAGCAGCTGTCCCCTCTTTCTGATTCTAGTGCGGTGAAGCTTCAAGACACAACTAAAATACAAGGAATAAATAGTACTAGAGGACAGAAGGGAAAAGTACCCTTTACCTGCTTGGCATATAGCCTGCAAGCAACTCCTCCTTTCATATCTTTTGCATACTAAAGAACCCTTTTCAAGGTTCTCAGACATCTCCAGGGAAATGAGTGGGTGCATGAAGTAGTATAAAACTCATGTATCTTTGAAGACGTTCCCAGTTAAATTGGGATATCTTCTTTTTGATATGTCCTTACAATTTCTGTTACAGAAATGTTTGGCAGACTTTCCCATGGCCTGTCTTCTGTTTCCATCATTACAGTCTTTCAGAAACATAAAATGTCAAAATTATATTTCTTTTTAGTCCTGGTTTTAAGATATTGTCTGATATTGAATCCCAGTAAGGTGTAGGAAGGAAGAGGGTGTACAAAGAAAGAGACTTCTGAGATGCAGTTAGGGAAATTGAATCCTCATTTGAATTTGGGAAAAAAGTAGCTGTTGGTAAGAAGCGCGCCATTGCCATAAAAAAACCCATGCAATATACAATTACATTTAGTTAAAAAAAAAAAAATTCCAACTGACTTCTGTTTTTACAGTGGAAAATAGATGTTTAATGGTGCCACTAGAATTAATTAATATAAATTTGTCTTATATCTTTAAAGCCTATCTGATAGAGTTTTTTGCTATAATATACTTACTATTCTTTCACACAATGGCAAGGAGAGCTTGAGATTGATTTACTTTTTTCTAAAGAGTACAGAGTTTTCCTCTCTCCGATCCTAAACAGGGAAGAAAACTTGAGTCTATTAGCCATTCTTTTTGTCCCTGCTAGTGAAATAAATTACATCAAGGTTTTCCCTTGTTGCAAACTTGAATTGCTGTGTATAAGGAAGTGGCTTCACTTCAAACAGTGGTACCAAAGACTATTAGAAAATCTTCATGAAAAAGTTGCATTCATCTAGATTGGAAATAATATTGAGACATAGACTGTTATTAAACTTTGATCTATGTTTATGAGCGTAAGATGAAATGGTTGGTGAAAAAATAATTTAGGTTGCATTTATTTTTACTGTGCAAAATTTAAGACTGTCTATGTCATGCATTGTTTGAAAAGTGGGAATTTAACAGAAGAATTTCCAGTTCAACTTCAATATTTATGAAAGAGAAGAATGGAAAATACAATAGAACAAGTTTCAAGTTACTATACTTGTTCAAGCTCTGGGGTTTTTTGTATTTCTGTTTTCCTAATATACTTCATCAAGCACAATTGTTTAAAGCATTATGGATTACACTTTTTTTTCCTGGTTTAAATTGAATATTTTTTTCAGTTAGATTTCAATTTCTCTTTGGTTAAATGGCTTTAGTTGCTACTAGAGATAATGACTACCACTAGTGTTTCATAAATCCTTTCTCTGTTGGTTTTCATTCAGGTGCTATATAACAGACTGGTTCAGTCATTCCAAGTTGTTGTCATGTGTTGCTATCTGTCTGATACTATCACCTTATTACTCTCTTTCATCTTCCTATGTCTTTTAAGAAAACAAAATATAATATGGTTTTCCTTTTTTCCTAATGGAACAACACTTAAATATATTGGTGTTGAAAAATGTGGTTCTGAAAGGTTATAAATGATATCATTTGCAAATATGAACTTTTATATGAGAGTAGACTACTAAATCTGTTGTAGGAACTGTGATTTCTTTAAGAAGCTGCAGTGATTAAAGGAATTAGTTTATATTAAAAGCGCTATATTTTGTTTCTTCCAGATGGTCCTCGGCCCTCCCAGAAAGAAATCATATCATTAAGGGCGTTTATGCTTCTGTTCTTGAAACAACTTATATTGAAGGTAAAATAGTCTATGCCAGAGTGAAAACATTGACATCTGTTATATGCTTGTAATAGGATCTTTCATAGTAGAAAATAGGTAATTCCTGTCCAGTATTGTGGACAAATGGTATCATGCACATCCTTCTAATCAGCATAGAAGTAGTAAATCCATACAAAGTTTCTTATTAACCTCACCAAACTCTTTCATGTATATTTTATTAAATGTTCAATATATTTATATTCAATATATAAAATATGTTTCAATTAAGGTAATATTTAAAAAAATTTAATAAAATGATCAGATGAAAAAGGTAATTGCAATTATCAAGGTACTCATTGCTTTATCCTTCTTGTTGGTTCTACCACTGGTTGAAATGGTGTAGGACTTTTCTCTCTGTTACAGCTGAATGACAATGCTACTCGTTGAGGTCAAATCTGCCATTTCAGACTAGACTGAAAACCAGTATTTTCTGTTCTGTCTCAGAAACTGGAGGAGTTACAGTAATATTTTGTGGGATCTTAGGGCCCACACTAAAAGAATCTGACCTCATACTGTTTTGAATTGCCAATGTGATAAAGAAAAACAGTAGAATGATAGAGAGAATTTAGTCTTTTAGGGTTTAACTTTAAAAAGCTGTAGGATTATTTGACTAGGTCCAGTTTTTGCTTACCCAAACCTCAGGAATGTATATTATCTGAATAATGTCTTTTTCTTTTTTTTAAATTTTTTTTTAGGATCGAGGAGTGAAAGAAGATGAACTACAGAGCATATTAAATTACTTATTAACAATGCATGAGGTACATTTCTGTAATTACCTACCTCTTGTTGTAACCCATTGTACCACCTCTGTGAGAAGCTTGCTGTTGAGGTTAGTTTGTAGAATAACTTTGGTGCTTGTCACACAGGATGAAAATATTCATGATGTGCTGCAGCTGCTAGTGGCACTAATGTCCGAACACCCAGCATCCATGATACCTGCCTTTGATCAGAGAAATGGGATACGGTAAGACAGTGAAGTGAAAAAATACTTTAAAAGTAGTTCTAATATCATCACTCTCCGGTTTGCCTCTTTTTCACATAAATATCACACTTACTGATCTTTTAAATTTCAATTTCTTTAACTTAGGCTTTATTTCTTGACAACATGAGTCATTTCAATAAGTTGAAGAAAAAAAAATCCACTTAACATTATCATTATGATATTTCAAAGTAACTGTACTGTTTTACTTGCTTCTCAATCTCAAATAGAATATGTAATTAACAAGATGCATCAAGTAGCCGTGTATCTATCTCAGAATAATTTTAAATATTCTTTCTTTGTATGTTTAACATTCTCTGGGGAGAAGAAGAGGAAAACAAGAAATCGTGCCCTAACCTCTCAAAATCTATCTGAAAAGAGTGGAATTCATGTGTTTATCTGTTTGACTGTGAAATTAATAACTGATAATTCCAAAATAAATGTTATTATTTTTGTTGGGGTTTTATGCCTAATTTGTTAATACAGTTTTTTTCAGGGACTAATAATTTTCACATTAATATTTTAATATTTACCATGGAATTTTATTTTATGCTTTTCTGAAAATATTGTGAAAAATGCAAGGGACTTGTAAAAGGGAAAAAAAAAACCCTCACGGCATCTACAGCTTGATAAATTCAAGCTCCATTTTGCATAAATACTAAGATCTTTGTACAAAGATGTGTACTGAAAACTGTTTGAATGACAATGCTAGTTGACGGGAAAATTCACGGTTAGGAGTTTTCTTTCTGCCTGTAGTTTGTATTCAAACAGAATTCTACTCCTGACATTTTTCGAAGAAGGGTAAGTCTAATCTGGAACACTGAAGACATCTTTATGGAACATTTGTGGTACTGAAATTAAAAGTGTTTGATGGTGCAGTCTTTATGTTTAAAAGTCTGTGTTGTAGAAGTGGGGAAAATGCACAGAATTGTAACATTTAAATATTTTAAAAAATAAATTTTTTTAAAACCCCAAAAAACCCAAAAACAAGACAAAAAAAGCCCCAACCAAATGAACAAAAAATCACAAACAAACAAACAAACAACAAAAAAACACCAACCCCCCCCCAAAACAAACAACTGAAAAAAAAAAAAAAGCCAAAGCCTTACATGAAATTAGGGGTTTATCTACTTAAGTTGTCAGAGGACAAAAGCCCCAGAGGTCATTTGATAATGGCATAAGTCATTTCAAAAGAGGAAAATATTATCTGCTACAGCATTCTTTAGTGGAGAAAGACTAGAAAGAATGGCTAAAAGCTGAAGCCAAGCTAACTCTAATGGGAAGCTAAAATATAAATTCAAAATTTCTTGCAGAGAAGTGCAGGGGAAGGATAATATTTTGTGTCTCTTGGTGCCTTCAGATAAAGGCTAGTTTCCTTTCTTAAAGACTGCAGAATTTGTGCTTAAACCTATCATAGTAATTAAATATGTCATAATTAGATTAATTAACATTTGAGGCACTTTTTTTTTTAATCAAGGATTTTAAAATAGAGGATGTAATGAAAGGATGTTTTCACTCGCAGCCAGGTAGTCCAAGAAACTCCAGGGTATGACCTTATGTGTTCCAGTCTGCTCTCTTGTCCTAAGCTGCAGGTGTTCAGACTGTCTTTTATTTGGCTGTTCCAAGAGAGAAGTATAGCATAAGATGTTACTTTCTGTTATAAAACATTGAACTTTACCAAAATACACCCTATGTTCAACCTCAAGAATTCATAATCGAACTCTTGTGCTGCACTTGATTCTTTCAGTATATCCTTCTATTTTGTATAAATTTTTTAATTTTTTTAAAAATAAAAATCCTTGTTCAGTGAAATACAATCTATATATATGATGTTTAGTAATAAGCTTGACTTTGTTTTTCTTTTTTAGAGTCATTTATAAGTTATTGGCTTCCAAAAGTGAAAGTATATGGGTGCAAGCTTTGAAGGTCCTTGGATATTTTCTTAAACATTTGGGTCATAAGTAAGTGTTATTTTAAAATTTTTATAGTGGTGTATTTAAGTTAAAAAATCTTCTTGTCTTTTTGTCATAATTACTGCATACTCTATCAGTCTTTAGAAATTACTTTGAATTATTAGGTTTTCTGATTAATAATTTGTACACTGTTATGTTTATAAATCAGATAGGATTAATTTTTCCAGTTAACTTGCTATTACTATGATGTTTGAAACAATACGTTGTTTGTCTTTCAAATATGATATACTGAAATTCAAATCTTAAAACAAGGGAAAAACATTTTCCAGAAATACATTTTATAACTATATATTGCATGTTCAGCTAAAGTTAACAGGAAACATATGAGTGTGACCTAAAATTTGCTTCTGGAATTATCAGTGTCATTGCAATAAAATTTTCAGGGCAGCACTTCTAAAAATAATTTTAGAAGGATGGGAAAAATGAAATAGAATATTTTATTGACATGGGAATGTTTCAGAAGGAAAAACAGATACATCAAGCAAGTGGTGTTCAAAAAAGGGGGGGTGAGGACATATCTCCGTTATGTCTGATACTTCTATCACATAGAAAATGTGGAAGCAAGAAATATTCACGTTTTAAAAGACCTGATGTCATGAAATAGGTTTACTCAATCTCATCCACCCTATTTAGGGCATCAAGAAAGCACTAATAATCGTGCAGTGCTGCATAGACTGCTGTTGCTCATTTTTCCTCTTCTACATGTGGTGTTAAGCTCCCTGCTAGGATTAGCCCAAAATGGCATTTTAGTGGGAGGCTGTGTATTATAAAAATTAACCACATGCTTCACAAGAGACTTCATCATGTAAGCCTCCTTTGGAGGGAAAGGAGGTAGGAGTCCAGCCAGAGTGTGGTATTGCTAGAAATGCTTTTCTCAGTAAGATCAATATAGTATGACTGTATAATTGCGAGACAGTTAGCTGAGAATATGCTTCTAAATGGGATTTTTCCTTTGGGATCCAGCTAGTCAAATACTGTTCTGGGAATTAATAAAGCAAATTGACAGTCCACTCAAGAATCTCCAAGGACTTTTCAAACGTTACTTACTAAAAGTCATTCACATTGATAGGAGTTGGATTAAGTATGATACACCAGATGCAGATTTGGCTTGTCAGAAGCCTGGTGGTATCCAGATAAGTACATTTGTTTAAAATATTTATCACTTATTCAGCAAATCAAGTAGCAAACTATGTCCTGGAGGGCATCAGGCACAGCATTGCCAGCCAGGCAAGGGAGAGGATTGTCCCCTCTGCTCTGCACTGGGGTGGCCTCACCTCAAGTGTTGGGGGCAGTTTTTGGTGCCACAGTACAAAAAAAGACATTGAGCTATTAGAGAATAACCCAAAGGATGGCAACAAAGATGGTGAAGTGCCTTGCAAGGAAACTGTTTGAGGAGTGGCCGAGGTCACTTGGTCTGTTCAGCCTGGAGGAGATTATAACTCATTGCAGTTACAACTTCCTTGTGAGGGGAAGAGAAAGGGCAGACATTGATCTCTTCTCTGTGGTGACCAGTGACAGGACTCAAGGAAACAGCATAAAGCTGAATCAGGGGGGGTTTAGGTTGGATATCAGGAAAAAGTTTCTCATCCAGAGGGTGGTTGGGCACTGGCATAGGCTCCCCAGAAATGTGGTCACAGCACCAAGCCTGACAGAGTTCATGGAGTGTTTAGACAATGCACTCAGGCATAAGGTGTGGTTCTTGGGGATGGTGCTGCTCAGGGCCAGGAGTTGGACTCAGTGATCCTCATGAGTCCCTCCCAGCTCAGCATATTCTATGATTCAATGGTTACAGAAAAAAAAAGTGAGAATTTTCAGAAGCTGAAATTTTTATTCCCAGTCCTTAACATCTACTTGCAATTACGGATATATCAGTGTAGTTTCTATTGTTGAGTGAACATGTGTACTTAGCAAAAATTAACTTTATTTTTCATGTAATTGGAGGGATTGAAATCCCCTTGAATATTCTGTGTAATTTTCAAAGTTCGGTTTTTTTTTTTTAAATTTTAGACCTCTGAACATCTGCCAATGTGCATATTTATGTAGGTTTTAGCAAGTAAAAACACCCTCCCATTTCATGTTTTACAGCTTGTGCCTTTTTATTCACACACATATGTGTGCATACGCATGACTTTATAAAACGGAAGTCAACCATAGGAAATTATAAGCTACATAAAATTATAAATCACTTAGATTTCTGTTTTACAGTACAGGAAACAGGCATTGCATTGTAATACACTGAAGCAGAATTGCATAAAGAGATGTTACATGATTTATGAAATCTAAACCAATACAAGATTCCTAACAAATGTGTAGGTATAAAATCAATTGCTGTTGCTGTAGTTCATGTATATGGATCACAGATGAAGCTATAGAGTGGAAGTAATTGATTCTCAGAAGTGACTGGTAATGTGTTAGATGAGAGCCTGAATAACTTCAATGATTTTTCTTTGTGATGTGTGATGGTAGGCTACTTTGTCTAACCTTAACAGTTGGCAAAATCCTGTTCTTTTCCTTTGCCATATTTGATTCTTTCTATGCTACCATTTGAAATAATAGTCCTTTGTTTACTTTTGGGTTTTGCCTGCACATTTAAATCTCCCAATGGATTTCTACTTCTATCTGCTAAATCATATCTTAAAAGGTTGCTTATCTATAGGTTTTCTCATAAGTAACTCCCTTCTGTGCACAAAAGAGTACACACTGTTGTAAGTTGTTGCCGCTCTCCTTTGTGCTTCTTTGAAAATGATAAAATAATCTATTAATTTCAAAAGTTCTGGAATGAACGGATGTAATTTATGTGTTATTTTCACTGGTTATCATAAAAACAGAGTTCCTTAGCTTCTGAATGCATAACTTTTTTAGAAAGTTTGTTGTACTATATCCTATTTTCAATTTTTCTGCTGCTTTAATATAGATTGTTATTTATTTTGAAAAATTATTTTTATTTCAAATCCATTGTAGTAGTAGGCAAATTTAATGATGCAAAGTATGAGAGGTACTCTATTCATTATGTTATACCCCATTTTAAAGGACTGGGGTTTGGAGACAGGGGGAATTCATTATTCTGAGCTGCTTCTTTCTCCACTTTTTAATATTTGACTGGTTTTGGGTCCCACATGTGAAATACGCTTCAATGACGTAGAATTTCAGAACTTTTCAGGATTTTATTTCTTTTTCATTGCAACATGTGCTATTCCAGGATTGAATTATTTTGGCTTCATGAGACAATGATATATAATGAAGAAAGGTGGTACTAAATATATATATATA
>VZRL01004528.1:2041722-2199993 GCA_013397895.1 Origma solitaria | reverse complement strand
TATATATATATTTTAGTATTAACACATAAAGATTGCTTGAGCAATCTGAGGGAGGTTAGCCCAGATCACTCACTGTGGTTGCTTTCAACTTGTCCAATTCTGTGAGTAATGTTAGAAAATACGAAGTTGGATTGTCCTGAGTTCTTGTGATGTGACAAAAGGTGTGTTCTTCAGTGATCACATTTTAACCAGCCTGTGAACACCTTGAACTTTCTTATCCTGGGTGAGATAGAAGGAGCTGACTTTGAGAATGGTGTGTGATTTCTTTTATACAAAAGCCCCTCCTAAATACAACATTGTTTTCTGAGAACCTTTGTGTATTTCTACAATTGTATTCATTTTGGGAAATATCGTAAATGACATCCATTTCCTAATATATACAGAATAACACGCTTGGGAGCTTTTTAGTACAGCGTCAAAATATTTGGCTTTTGGCTTTTATCATGCATTTACTTAAAAAAGCTCAGCGTGCTTAGCATGTGCCTAATATTTTCATTTTCTCTTGTAGGAGAAAGGTTGAAATCATGCATACTCACAGTCTTTTCACACTTCTTGGAGAAAGGTTGATGCTGCACACAAACACAGTGACCGTTACAACGTATAACACGCTTTATGAGGTACTAATTGTTAAATGTAAAGGTTGTAGTTTTTATTGTAAAAAGTATGACCTAAAAATATCTGTGCTCTATAATATCCTGATTCTCAAGACACTTGAAAAAAATTTTAGAAATTTTGAGAAAGTACTTCTTGGTTCACATGGTATTTTGCCATGTTTTAGATGTTTTTATTAACAATGTTAACAATGTTTTATTAACAAGAGATCTTGTTACTTAAGATGTTCATCACTTTCCACAGAAAAACCCCCAACAGTTACTGCAGACCTCAAATTGCTCATACTTCTCCATTGTTTGGACAATTTGTTTCCATTGAAATGGAAGGTGCTGAAGTCAGAGATGCCTCCCTCTCTCTCTTTTCTTTTTTCTTTTTTATTTTTCTTTTCCATGTCACTCATTTCAAGTTCACAAAATTTTGAAAAGTGCTGTTTTTTCTTTTTTAATTGTGCCAAATGATAACTAACACAGCCAATTTTATGTAGCAGATACTGCTTGAGGCAAATAAGTACAACCCCAGAGCATTCAGCTCTTACACCAGGTTCTTGTAGAAACTTCAGTTTTGATGATGAGCAATTTTGTAAAAGCAAAGTATTGAGAACGTCAAATTGATGGAAACCCTTGTCTTCATTCCTGCACACATAAAGCTCATGTCCAGTCTTCAAATGTTACTAGACTTAGAATAGAATCTCTTGCAATTTCTGAAAATCTTATGCACTAGAAAGATTTTTAATGTTTTTTTAGTCACAAATACATTTAATGACTAGATGCTCAGGGCTGGTTCCAAAAAGGAAAAAAGAGACTAGAGGAATGCTTGGTTTTTAGGGTTCTAATTCTGAGTAATGTTGGAAATTATTTTCCTATGATTGTAAAAATCTAAATGTCATCTCTTTGCCAGTAACTTAGATGTCAAGTTA
The DNA here is from genome assembly GCA_013397895.1 of Origma solitaria. Taxonomy (NCBI): domain Eukaryota; kingdom Metazoa; phylum Chordata; class Aves; order Passeriformes; family Acanthizidae; genus Origma; species Origma solitaria. The sequence goes on along the minus strand of VZRL01004528.1, from coordinate 2,198,465 downwards.
TTTTTTATTGCACATTACCTTTTATGGTTTGGCCACTTGAATCTCACAGTCCAGTTCCTGCATTCAGTTTTCTGAGAGCTTCTGTGATTGGTATTCTCAGAAAATGCATAACTCATTGACAAAATCAACGTCCTCATGGAGTCCTCATACATTTGAAAATATAGCCAGAGGAAAGGAGAAAAAAGAGGTTAAGTGCCATTAGTACAGAAGATTTACTAAGGAACTGATGCTAAGGAAGAGATATTTTTCCATATTCTCTCATAAAAAACAAAGGCATATTTGCATTCTATTTTAAATATCAATATATAAAGACCTATTCTGAGATACTATGTTTATGACTGACATCAGCGTGATTATTTTTAATGAGTGAGTGAAAGTTCTGCTTTAAAAATAAATATTCCTAGTGAAATTACTCTATTTTGAAATGCATTTTCTTGGTTGTACTTACTGAGAACTCTGTTGATATCATTGAATTTTTAGCTTCTTCTTAAAAATGAAGTTGCATACACAAATCCAGTGACAGGTATCCCAGTGAGAAAGGTTTGAGGTGTTTCCTCAACACAGATTAATTAGGTTGTCAGGTACAATTCATGCAACAGAAGAATGCTCTGTCTTCCTCATTATGTGAAACCCCAGGATTATTCCTATGGAATGCTGTCTCTGACTCTTTACGAGCTGGAGGAAACCAAACCCAGTTTTAAGAATTATTTGGTTTGGTTATAGCTGAAATGTATGAGAATAATTATATATGTATATAGCTTGTAAAAGATATTTTGATCTGTGAATGTATGAACCTTTAAAATACCATTATTGTGTATTTAGGCAATGAACTCAAAGGTTAGCTAATCGGCCACAGTACAACTGTGAAAATCTTCATCCTTGCATAGAGGAATTGCTGTATTCCATTCTTCAAGAATTAAAATATTTTACCTAATTTTTTTATATGAGGTTGAAGTGGCCATGGTAAATGTTCTTAAAAAAATTAAAAATGAACAAAGAAATGCTGTAGTGTTTCATTAAAAATGGTAAAAGGAAGTCAATATTCTGTTTTAGATTTTGACAGAACAAGTATGCACCCAAGTTGTTCATAAACCGCATCCAGAGCCAGATTCAACAGTGAAAATTCAAAATCCAAGTAAGGACAATATATTATGTTTGTTTGATAAAAGTATCACCTAGAGGTTGTGGGGGTTTTTGAAATGATGGCTCAGAAAGTGAGAACAATTCATTCATGTATCTTAGATACATATGGGTTTCAGTTACCTCTTACATTAGTGACTGTCAGCAACTCTTTCTTTTTTTAAACGTTGTAAAAGTGCTTTACATAACTAATTTATTCTTTCAAAGTGATTCTTAAGGTGGTGGCAACGCTGTTAAAAAACTCCACGCCAAGTGCAGAGCTGATGGAAGTTCGACGTTTGTTCTTATCTGATATGATAAAACTCTTTAGTAATAGCCGTGAAAACAGAAGGTATGTCAATAAAAATAGTGTTTCTCATGCTTGATTTCTGGGTAATAGCCATCTGTTGGTCTCTGTGTAGGGTTTTATACTCTGTAATAAATTAAATATATTTAAAATAAATTTAATAGGTTTGTGGTAACTTTCCTTAGTTCAGTAACTAATACTGGATTCTTCTGTTTATAGTATATTTTAATTTTTATTCATACTGAAGTATTTTTAAGTTTATTCTTAACATTGGATTGATGTTCAGAGATGATGTTCCTCCCATCTTAACCATCATAATGTTAAAATCAAGAAGCTTTGTTTGGATATATTTTGAACTAATTATTTCACTTTAGATGTTTACTTCAGTGTTCAGTGTGGCAGGACTGGATGTTTTCTCTGGGATACATTAACCCTAAGAACTCTGAAGAGCAGAAGATCACAGAAATGGTTTACAACATTTTCCGTATTCTCTTGTACCATGCAATAAAATATGAATGGGGAGGCTGGAGAGTGTGGGTGGATACTCTTTCTATAGCTCATTCCAAGGTAAGAAACAGCTCGTGGATGTTTTATTAAAATACTGCTAACCCCCCAAGGTAGTAGCGATAGAGTAATACAAGATGTAAAGTGATTTAGTGCCATCTGGTGGCTGTCGCTATTCATGTCAAGGTGGCCTTTTTTCTTGTCAAACGCTTTGTAAGCTGAACTTAATATGTTCTTAAGAATCTTGCTAGGTTTTGCCCAAGTTTATCTAGCATATGTTCATCCACATAATCTTCTATTTTATTTTTAAGGTCACATATGAAGCTCACAAGGAATATCTAGCAAAAATGTATGAAGAGTATCAAAGGCAAGAGGAAGAAAACATAAAGAAGGGGAAGAAGGGGAATGTAAGCACCATCTCAGGTCTTTCCTCTCAGACAACAGGAGCTAAAGGTGGAATGGAAATTCGGGAGATAGAAGATCTTTCACAAAGTCAAAGTCCAGAAAGTGAAACAGATTACCCTGTCACTACGGATACGAGGGACTTGCTTATGGCTACAAAGGTGTCAGATGATGTGCTTGGAACTGCTGAGAGACCTGGAGGAGGAGGAGTGCATGTGGAAGTTCATGACCTTTTAGTCGATATAAAAGCTGAAAAAGTAGAAGCTACTGAAGTAAAACTTGATGATATGGATTTATCACCAGAGACACTGGGAACTACAGAAAATGGTGCCCTGGTAGAAGTGGAATCTCTTCTAGATAATGTATATAGTGCAGCTGTTGAGAAGCTACAAAACAATGTTCATGGAAGTGTGGGTATTATTAAGAAGAATGAGGAAAAGGATAATGGTCCATTAATAACTCTGGCTGATGAGAAAGATGAACCTTCTACTAACAATACCTCATTTCTCTTTGATAAAATACCTAGTCAGGAGGAGAAACTTCTTCCTGAACTTTCCAGTAATCACATTGCTATTCCAAATGTGCAAGAGACACAGATGCATCTTGGTGTAAATGATGATTTGGGATTGCTTGCACATATGACAGGTAGTGTAGATATAACTTGTGCTTCAGGTATTATAGAGGACAAGGAGTTCAAGATTCACACCACTTCAGATAGCATTTCTGAGCGGGAGTTGTCTTCATCATCCAAAGGATTAGAGTATGCTGAAATGACTGCCACAACTCTTGAGACAGAGTCTTCTGGTAGCAAAACTGTACCTAATGTTGATGCAGGAAGTATAATATCAGATACAGAAAGATCTGATGATGGTAAGGAGGCAGGAAAGGAGATACGGAAGATCCAGACAACCACCACAACCCAGGTAAATTTCAAGTAGCCATGTACGTGTCTGATGTAGTCACTGTTCATTGCTGATGGATAAATTAATAGTATGAGATCTGAGAGCTATTTAAAGTATATTTCTTTAATTATATGAAAAATATACATCTTCTAGGCCTATTTTTTTGGAAAATGATGTAATATGAAGTCTTTCACGACTGTATAGAAAGCATATTGCATATGCTACTTAAATAACAGTTATTTCCCACTAAAATCAATTATAGACTACAATGAATATGTTTATTCATTTAAATATGTGGACATTATCCTCTCTTTTAAATAATTTTCTTAAAAAGAATTATCAACTGAGCAACCAGTAGAAATTTATCTTCTAATCTCTTCTTTGGGTGCTTCAAAATACCCTATGAACTCTAAGTTATCCATGGTTAAATATTTTTTTAAAAAACAAAATTAACTGTATTTTTTTAAAAAAAATGAGGTAGGTATTAAATAAAATATAAATGGAAAATTATTGTTTTATTGAAAAATGAACAATTTTAATTTTAGCATGTTTACAGTGGAACTGGCTCTTGGAGTTTTGATTGCTGTAGATGTGGTAACTGCCTTGTTAGATTTGATCTCCTTGACACCACTGAAAATTACTTTAAGACCAGCCACCAAAGTGTGGATACTTATGTGTTTCATGCTTGTTTATGCAGTGGCAATGCACATCAAAGCCCATCTTTGCAGATACAATATTATTGGCTAGATAAAAACTCCTCTATTATCGTACAGTTATGATACCATTGCTGCTGCTGACATGATGCAGTTGTTCCTGAAAGAGAATGTATTTGACTGGAGTTGATAACCTCAAATTCTCTAAAAACAAGTCTACAATCATCTCCCTGCCTTATCAGTAAGAAGTGTCTGTCTTTTATTCAAATGGACTGAAAGAAAGGAAGAAAATTGGCAACAGAGATGGGAGCTGTTGCTTACTTCTAAGAAGAGTTAATGCCTTTATCAATAATAAACTATTGAAGAATATAAAATCACTTTTCCTATGTTTCCAACTAAAAAAACTGAAAATACAATTGAAAGCACTATGCAGAAGATTCATGTGAAAAATTAAAATCTTAGATAAGTCTAAGAAAAAAAGAAACTTATCATTTAAAGATAACTCTAAGGAAAACACAGGAAATGCAAGCAACAGTAACAATTTTACTCCCAAGAGGCAAAACTGAATAAAGGAAATCTCTGCTCTCAAAATACTGGCTACAGGAGATCAAGATTAGACTAAATATACAAGAACCTTTTCAGCTCATCTCCAATGCTATGTCCATTTTTACATTACTAACATAATTGTTTTGCAAAGTTCTCTTTTGCTTTTAAATTGGCAAAATGGGATTTGGGAGACTAAATATAATTCTCTAATGATCCTGCTAAAAAGACCAGATACATAAATCAGTTTTGAAAAATGAGGACCTGTGTAAAAACACACTCATTCCTTGAAGCCATCACTGTGTAGTTTGTCCATGTTTTGAGTCAAATCATCAAAGAAAATTGTGTTACTAACCCAGAAAGACAATTGTTTCATATAAACAAAGTCTTGTCACTGACGTTGTATGGGTTACATTTGGTTGTCACTGAAGACTTCAAGTGAAGAACCTGAGTGTAAAAGCTTGGTGAGTAGCTGAAAGGGAGGCCCCTCCACACTGATTGATTTGACTTGGAGCAGTTCATTTCCTGAAGGATACTGCCTTCCTTGGAACATCAATATCTCCTGTGGTTTGTGGCTGTGTCGCTTAATCCTGTCCTTTCTCAGATTCTCTATTGCATTCAAAAACACATTGCATAAAGTTAACACCATTTTTGGACCTCTTGTTGATGCAGGCAATACAGGGTCGATCTGTCACCCAGCAAGACCGGGATTTACGTGTTGACTTGGGATTTCGAGGAATGCCAATGACAGAAGAGCAGCGGCGACAGTTTAGTCCAGGTCCACGCACAACAATGTTTCGTATTCCAGAGTTTAAATGGTCTCCCATGCACCAGCGGCTCCTGACAGACTTGCTTTTTGCACTGGAAACAGATGTACATGTTTGGAGAAGGTGGGTAGTTGTTTCTTCTTTAAGTCCTCATTTGCGATACCATCAACAAGGGAAAATTAGACATGTTGGAGATGGGATGTTACTGTGATAGTGGGGAAGAAAAGAGTTGGTGTTAGCTGAAGTGCCCTTCTGTATCTGCTACCTTCTCACTTTAGCCTTCCCATCCTGGAACAGCTCTATTTCACAGGTAGTAATTTCTGTTTTCTTGAGGGATTGTATGACTCCTGCATGCCTAAACAAATTGAGCTGCTCTTTCAGCTTCTATTTAGTGTTAGAATCTACTGCCTCTGTTCTGGACAGGATAACTTGTGAGTCTGCTAATGGCCATTTTCTTAACTGATCAATTAAGAGATAGCTTCTCTACCTGTAAGCTGTATAAATAAAACCTCTTTCCTGTAACATTTTCTAAGACACTCTTTCTAACTGACAAATTTTCTTTTGCATGCCAGCTCCTGGCTGGGTTTAGTCTTGGTGATTATGTAATATGTTATGACAGCAATGTGATTTCCTAGGGTTTTTGTACATTTTGTACATGTTAATAGAGGTAGTCTGTAACTATAATACAATAGAGACAGATTACTCTAATTTCCACCAGAGAATAGTTCATTTCCAGAAAACTTAGCATAGTTTTATCAAAGTTTTTTTGAATTTATATTCCATTTAGTTTCCAGTTTGGTTAACTGTTCTGTGATACTCACTTGGAAATAGACAGTTTTGATATTTTTCTTTTGGCCAAGTATATGGGAGGGAATTTGTATTTTGTGTTTAAATAATTCTTGAAGGTTGAAGTTCACATCATATATTTTCAGTTCAAGCCTTTAATTTTTGCTTGCTGGCCGACAACAAATGTTGTTTTGGAGAAAGATCATACTTATAGACAGAGTATTCCTCAATATTTTCACACAGGGGTTTTATATTTTTGGGGAGTGACTGTTTCACGTGACAATTTCTCACCAATTAGGAGTTGCTGAGATTTCACCTAATCTTACTAGCATCCGTGCCTTGCAGAGCTGTTATTAATGCTAGATTTATTATCGGTTAATAAAGCTAATATTAAATCAAGCTATGGCCGTGCTATCAAGTTTTTCCTTTAAAACAGTAGCAGGTGTTATCACTAGTTGTTATGAAGGCTGCTTCAAATGGTACAGGTGCAGCATGGTGAACTCTTAATATTAAATAGTTGCTTTCACGCTTCAGAAACAACTCCACTGCTTTCAGGAGAACTGCCTATGAAGTGCTGCTTGATGGGAATAAAAGGTTGGAAACTTGTTCTCAGTTTTGTATTTGAATGTAATCCTGTGCAGAAAGAGATAGCAATCAATTTATTCATTAAACTAGTCTTGTTGATATTTTTAGACAATTTTCATGCAAAGTTTTGTAGACCAAATTTTTCCTTTTTATCAAAGAAATAGTCACAGTCTGGTAGCAAAGAATGTATTTATCTAAAATTTATTTTAATTGTTTGGTTTTAATCCATTCTTTCTTCTGTTCTTGCAGTCACTCCACAAAGTCTGTGATGGACTTTGTCAATAGCAATGAAAATATTATTTTTGTACACAACACAATACACCTCATTTCCCAGATGGTAGACAATATTATTATTGCTTGTGGAGGAATTTTACCATTGCTGTCAGCAGCCACATCCCCAACTGTAAGTACAATATTTCCACCTAGTGGTCATATTAGAAATTATTGTTAATAATGCAAACCACTTTCTGCAGCTGACTTTTCTTCTTTAGGGACTCCTGTCCCCTTTCTGCTAATTCCCTCAAAAAATTTAAATTTATAATCAAACTGTTACACTTTGATATACAGAGTGTTAATAGCATTTTGCATTTGAAATGCTAATTTTATCAGAGAAGTAGTACTAAGTAAGAGTAATATTTCATAGTTGTTTAATATTTCATTTAAAGGGATGACCATTAGGAAAATGATTCCTGTAACAAAATAACATGTTTTATGATGTCTACTTATTGATATTCATAAACCTTTTTTTGCATGGCCACTATTAGTTTGCATACCAAATGATACCAGGAGTCATCCCCTCTCTGCTCTGTTTACTTCTTCCTTCAGTAGGTCCTTTCCCGCTCTTTTTTTTTTTTTAAACTTGTATTGAAAATAACTGATATTTTTATCCACTCTAATATTTTTGGTAAGTTGTAAGTTCTTAGCAGATTAAAACTCAGGCACGCAGAGTATCTTCACTAAAAAGGGGAGAATATTTTATAAACATTGCATTATTGACAAGAGTATTTATGTTATCTGAATGTGATGCCTTGTCTGTGCATTTAGTATCTGTGACTATTTCTTTCATACTAAATGTTATCGTGAGCATCCTGTAAACATCTGTAGTTAATATTGGTCTTTGAAAGGGAAGACAATGAGACCCAGAAGGGACAAAGAGGCTCCTCTGAAATAATGTGGGTATTAGGCACTGGAGGCTGCAAATGTGGTTTGCAGTAAAAGCTCAAAGCTTTGTTCTAGCCATTCAGCAATTCATGTTACTTTACTTTTTCTTTACTATTACTTCTAGTAAAAAAATCTCTTTTCTGCAGATTTTGTTTGAGAGGTAGTTGTGAATGAGCTGGCAATTTGCTAAATATTAATATGATTTTCAGACAGGCAATTAATATTAAAATGCTGTCTCTTTACTATTTTTGCTGTGTTAACTGGAAAAATATTTGCTACAAGCAAAAGTGAAAGACTTCAATAATTGTCTGTAGTCACAAGAATAACATTAAGGTCCTGATTTTGCAAGTGCTTTATTGTAAATATTGACAAGTATGAGTGGGTACACACTGAACCATCTTGAAATATAGGCTGCACTATCATTCTTTAGAGTAAAGACATAGGGATATTTTTTAAAGCAAACGTTTTAGGCATCATTTGAAAATTATGGTGTTTTGGCATCTTTTATATAAAAATATAAAACAGGCACAACATTAATTAGGCTGACGTTCCATTGAATGCTCTTTGTTGGTTTTACCTCTTGTCCTGGCTTATGATGCTGTAGAGCTGTTCTATTGAATAATAATTTTTAAGTTCACCATTTCCCTCTGTTTATTTTGGATAATGTAGATGTGTGTGTCTGTATAGATAGTTACCTGACACAGCTTCAATAATCACATATCCATTTATTAAAATATTGTGTGTTAATACTGCCTTGCTCAATAGCATGATTTTCATGCACTGATATGAAAGACTAAGTTTTCAAGTTTGTGTATTATGCACACATTTCTCCACTATATGGGGGCTGTGTGTATTACTTGAATGCTTAATTTTACCATCTGTCTAGGACAATAAAATAAAATTAAATTGTGAAATAAAGTAATTCCCTAAAACTTCAGTAGCTGGCCTCAAATTGAATGAATCCTACTATGTGAAATTAAAAATAAAAAAAAAAGATTCTTCCCACCCATTCAACCCCATTCCTGTTCCTTATTGTCCATCCATAAACATTAAAAAGAAAGTGGATTTATTCATCACTGTGACAGATAGGAAGAGCACAGCACATCCTCCCTCCTAAGAGAAAGTGCTCTCCCTCAGTCTTGTTCTGAATCATAGTTTTGAAGGGAGCGGATGCCCTGCTGGGCATCAGACCACTTGTGAATATCCATCACATGATGAATGAAAAGAAGTTTCGTACTGATTCTCAGACTTCTAATGCTTGTGCATCCTTGAACTTCTGTGGAGAAGTGGATGGATTGCTGGTTTGGAATATATTTCTTCTCAGTCTCGAAAGGGCAAAGTAGGCCACTGCAAGCAATCAGTTATAAAATGCTGGCTCACCCTCCTCCTTCCAGAAGCTGCTAATGGGAAGAGAGGAGAGGTTTGAAACTGGAAGATTTATATTACATCTCTGCTGCATAGAAACACTTACAGCAGGTCTGCTACTGGCCTCTTTCTGCCAGAGTGACTCTTAAGGGAGGAAAACGCCCATAGGCTTTCTCCCTCACCTATTCAATGACTCACAGAACCACAGAATGGTTGAGGCTGGAAAGGGGGCACAGGACGTCACCTGGTCCAGCACCCATTCTCGAGCAGAGCCACCTACAGCCGGTTGCCCAGGACTGTGTTCAGACAGCTTTTGACTATCTCTGAGGATGGAAACTCCATCACCTCCCTGAGCAACTTGTGCCAGTCCTCAGTGAGCCTCACCCTGGAAAAGTATTTCTTGATTTCCATGTATAACCTACTGTGTTGTAAATAATTACATTAATGAATGAGTTTTTATCCACAAGGTATAGAATTCAAATTTTGTGTTGCATGTCTTGAATCCCTTCCTTAACCCCAACCATTCTGTTAGTCTGTGTAGTTCTGTAATTGAAACATGTAAGTGAAACAGGGTGTTAGAGGTCTGCTCAAGCCATATTGCCCTACTCTTCCAAAGGGAAGCTGTTCACAGGCTCCATTAGCTGCCTCACTGGGCCAGCCCAAGGGCCCAGCTGCTTTAGCGTTCTGACTCCAACAGTGAGAGTTTGCAGCTTACATCAAAATGCAGAAGTCTGAGCAAGCATATTGATTGCTATAATAGCACTCTGTTTCGGCATTTAGCATTTTAACAACTAGAGAGGGTGTTTGGGCTGTCATATTTAATAACCACTGAGGAATTTATCCTTCTAGACTCTATCTAATCTTTTTTGAAGCTACTTACGTTTTTAGCTTCCATTATATCCTATGGCATTGAGCCTGACAAAGCAATTATATAACTTTCGAAACACTTCTTGTCTTTGTTTTTATAAAGCCTGCTTAAATGCATAAAGTCACTATGAGCTTTACTGTTTAGGCTATGAAAAGAGTGGTTAATCATGTCTATTCAGCTCTATATCCTTTATGACTTTATAGGATTGAGCCATATCTCCTGGCGTGCCTGTTTGAGTCCACAGCATCTTCATCTTGTTTAGTCTCTGGTCCTCCATATCTCTCTTCTGTGGAGCTTTTCTGGGGTGTCAAAACCCTCACATTTTTTAGATCCCCTAGAATACATATACTCAATTTGTCAACCAGTGTGAGCTCATTTTACTTAATTTCTTTCTTCTTCACTTTCGTGAATGGTGACTCTCTGTCCCAAATTGAGTGTGCTTGAGTGGGGGGTGGGATACACCACCACACTCTCCAGTATTCCCACTGAAGGTCTTTTGGGGCCCATATTGAAATTTTAAAGTAGGAGCTCTTACTTATTTCCTCTTAGTGTATTTTATTTGTGGCATAGGTCACATATTTACATCTGGTTATGAAAACTAATTTACTCTTTGGTCTGGAATAATGAAACTTGAAAGCAAAAAGCCTATAGAACAGACAGTAAAGGTCATTCCACCCTTTAACTTCAGGATGATTGAAACAGGGGTGGAATTCATTAAGAGCTTAAGGTAAATCTAAGTATTCACTTGAAGTACTTACATGTGGCCTAGATTTCTAGCCAGTGGAGATCTACTCAACAGAAGCAAATGATTCAGCTGTCTCTGATGGTAGACATCTACCAGGTCCCTGTAGGGTCCAGCTGGAATGATTGTTAACCTGGAGCTCAATCCAGTCTTTTTTTACGAGATAGCCTACTTGTTCTCTAATGGAGAAAGAAAAAAAGCACACACTTTTTTCACAACTGTTTCTTGCTCCTGCCTGTGCACAATTCCTTGATTTCAGTGTATCAGTCAGAGTTCAAGCAAATCTGAGTTCATCCTGGGCCACTCATTCTTAAACAGTCCTACATTCTGCTGCAAAACTCTCTTCTCAATAATCTGCTGTAGAGTTGGTTGTTCTTACATGTGTCCCGTTGCCCCTCATTTTCATAAAGCACTTCACCTATTTCTCATTAGTAGAAAATATGCTGAATGTTAGATGCTTGAATTAATTAAGTCTATTTGAAGAAAAGAGCCAAGGATAAATTTAGCAAAATGACTTTCAGGACATTGGAGCAATTGCAGTTTTGGTTTGTTTTTTTTTCTTTAGTGCAAGAGATTCTGTATTGTGTTCTCTCCCTTGCTAAAAGAGCAGTACTGTCACAGTTGCCTTAAAAAGATGAATGTTTGAAAAACTTCCCATTTCAAAAGGACTTTTTTTCCTTTGCATAGTTCAGATTTGGAGTGAAATAGCAATTCTTCTGGTCTGGGTGGAAGATTACTGCATGGTTCCTTGCCCACTGTAGAACAGGCAGTCTTAACTATGGAATTCGCTCACTGTGGAATTCTTGTAATAGAAATCTGCCTTTTATCATGTAGGGTTTGTTTTTTGTTTTGTTTTTCTCTGGTTTGAGTTTTTCATTTTTCGTTTGGTTTTCATTCTTTTGTTTTGTTTTCTTTTTTAATCCAGACTAGGATGGTCTGAATATAAACCTTTAAATATGAATAGAAAAAAAAAAGGGAAAGAAAAGGTGCATTTTTGTGTAAATAAACCACTCACAAATCTGTGAGTAACTCAAGAGTGCAGAGAAGGTTATATATTTGTATGGCATGCAAGGGAAAGTTCACTATAATTCACAGTAATCTATTCACACAATTTTTAATATTTCACTTGTTTTCAATTCCATACTACATCTGTCCCAGGGTCTGTACATGGACTTGCTTCAAATGCTGGGGTTTTTTTTTAAAGTGTTGTCAATTGTTTACATGAAACAATTTGAAATTGAAGCAAATATTAACAAAGAAATATGAGCAGTTTTGTTGGTTTGCAGTATAATCTGAAGTGCGTTCCACTTTTGATTCTGGTGTCGAGTTTATTAAATTGGGAATATTAGATAACTCTGCTACAATTATGGAGAGGTCATAAAATACAAGATACTGATTTCCTTTTATTTTGTCCTTTCTGTGAGGGAGGTCTGTGAGGCTTTCTAAAAATAATTACAGCCATAAGGAAGACATTATTAAGATGTTGTGAAATTGTGAAAAACAGGATCTGTAAGGGAAAAGGTTTGCAGAAGAGGCTTTCTGTTAATAGAAGCTGCTTTACAGAGAAAACATTTTGTGTACAAGCTAGCAATTGGAAGTAATCACTGCTTGCTACAAGGATAGCAGCTGTGACAAGGACTTGAGGACACTGAGCAAGGCAAAAGCAATTTGAGGAGTTTAAATATATGTGGCAGTTCAGAACACATTTTCAGACCCCTTGCAATCAGTTTGTTTTTCCACTTACTCTAAAAAGTCTATAATTCAGCTTCTTACTTGCACAATTCAAAATATCAGCTCTGAAATTGTCATCTGAGGGCTGCTCGTGTAATACGAACTGTCCACAAAACTCCATTAAACATCTAATGATGGTCTCATTAGGTCTGTGGATTAAAAGCTGAGCTGTATGACCTGTGTATAGTGTTAGCATTATCATGTTCAGGGCTTGTATGATTCTATAGGTCCTATGTGACCTATAACAATTCTGAGAATCAAAAGTGGTAAAATTGATATGAAAATTGTCAGCCAATAAGAGAGATAAAAGCCACAGGTTAATTCTTGAGGTGCGTCCAACTACGAAAAGACAAAGACACATTTACAAACTGATTGAACATGGTATTTTCTGTCCCGAGAGGAAACAAAACAGTTAATTTAAGCTTGTTTTTCTTTTTGTTAGATTAGACTTTTCCACAGTTTAAATTATAACAATGATAACTACATACTCTGAAGTTTCTTTTTATTTTTAAAACAGGACCAGTGAAAACTTAAGAATTAGCTCCTGGCCCACTTTTATAATAAAAAAAGTGCTTCTACCTAAAACTAAACGATAAAAATTCAATACACATATTTAATTCTGAACACTGAAATTTGAAGGCCAGCTCAGTCTGAGTGGCTTAGTAAATCTTGGGGTTTTTTTCCTATGGTTCAAAAACATTGTCATACTGGCTTAGGTTGAAAAAATCATACCCAAATGCAATATAATAATGAGCGATGCGGTGCGTCCAAGGGAGGAGCATTATGCACGAAGAACCAGGTTGCTTGTTGTAGTTTATATTTGTTTTGTCAAAGCATTTTAAATATTTTTGCTTCCTCATAAAAGGATTAACTATCTTATTACAATTCAGTTGAATGGCTTGTTGTAAAATGCTCATATCTATATAATAATTTAAAATATTACTTTCTTTTACATTGCTTCATAAAATTACTCTATGTGTACTACATAAAAGATGTACATTGGTTTGGAAGAATCAGTGTTTACATGAACTCCATAATACAAGATTTAAAATTTTCCTTGTGCATAGCTATCTTTGACAAGGTTTTATTTTCAAATGTTCATGCTGAGCTTAAATGTTTTGCTGTTCTAAATATAAATTAATCAAATGTATAATCTCAAGATACTAATTTGTTTCAATTTACCTTGTACTTTTAGTTAACTTAAATAATTTTCTTTTTCTTTTATTGTTGTGATCTGTTGTCTGTTTTGTCTGTTGCATGTCCAGGGTTCTAAGGTTAGTATTGCTGCTGTAAGTTTCAGTTTTTTGCATTTTCCAAAATACCTTATTTTTGATCATTTAATATTTTGCCTTTTTTTTTTTACTATTACTATTCTTACTATTATTTTCCTGTATCATACAGTAGGATGTGAATAGGAATAGATTAGGTGTAATAATTAACTTTTCCTACCGTATTTCCCCTGTGTAAATTAATGCATTATCAAGTATGGTGCTTGCTTTTAGCTCCTGGACTGAATGTAGTCCAGTCTGTGAGCTAATTTAAGTTATAACTGCAGTTGTCTGTAGAGAAAGTCTTTATATCCTGAACATGTTCATTTTATGGGAGAGGTGCTACTGCTCTTAAATTACACTGAGTAGTCATGGAATGGTGATGGGTTCACTTTTCAATGAATTTTTGAGATATCCCTGTCTAAAATATTGGTGATACTAGAAGGCAGCTTGATGAATAATTGGACATATTTTTAAAACTATTACAATATCGATGTGCTGTATATAACAGGCAGAAATTATGGTAAATTGGGTGTAGATAAACTGTTGGTAATTTTTTCCTCCATCTAGCAGGAGTTTAGAGAGATTTGCAAAAAAAAGAGATTCTTTCTAATTCAAAGTTTGCTAAAATCTTGCTAAAATGCACTGAAGTGTTATATTAAGTGAATTTGCTACATAACTTGCCAAAATAAAAAAAAACCCAATAGATATTCTGAGAGGTTTAACACTGTGATTGGCACAGTACAGTTGAAACTTGATAAAAATCACCATCAGGCAATCAATTGGCTGCAAGCAAGCCTGATGTTATTTCAAGCATAAGTTCAAAGTTCAAGTTTCTATAACCGCATATGAGTTTTTCTAGCAGACTGTTATGGCTATAGATTTTTCCAAATATATTTTCTTTGTGTGAATGCTTTCAGAAAATCTTTTTCCAGTCTGTTATAAAAAACCCAGCAACCTATTTTTCCAAAAAGTAGGACCATGGTGTAAACAGGGGAGCCCTGGCTAAAGAAGATAGGAGATAGGCTGAAACTCTTTCTTCTGAGAGTTGTCATTTTACTATTTTTCTGATATTATTGGGCAGTTCAGACAGATGACAGCCCTTCCCAAATCACTCATGTAATCGACATGCTCCATCATTAAGAGCAATTAAATGAAGGGCTATCTATCATTATGGTGACACATGCCACTTTGTATCTTTCATCTTTGAAAACAGTTGTTTCCTTAGTACTGTTTGCCACAGTTTGCACTTTTATAATTTTGTATGTCTAAAAGGTAAGACATGAGTGAGGTTAATAATGTTTTAGGAGTATGGAAATAAAGGAATTTTTGGTTTTCTCTATTTTTTCTTTCCTTTGGAAGGAAATTACCTCAAGAGCACAAAATATTTTTTTTTCAATGCTTCTAAGCTAATTAATAAAAGTACAGAAGCACAGTGAAAGTACTTTTCCAAGGGACTAAACTGTGTGCTCAGAAAGCCTTGCAACTGGAAATCTTGTTGGCAATCAATAAGAATCAGCCACCTGTAAACCAATTTTAAAATAGTATTTAGGCATATAATTCTGGACACAGACAAGTATCCTACATTCCTGTTTTCAATTTGCCTAGCTCCAGAGGTAAAGGTGTTTAAACAGATATTTATTTTTTCTTGTTAAGCTGTCTGTTTCCTCAGTTATCTGCTCTGTTAAATACCTGAAGGCATTTTAAAACATGGCTCTGGACATCTAAGTGTCTTCTCGGAGAAAAACATTTTAGCTTTCAGAAATTTTGACCTCATCCAGAAATTTTCTGCAGATTCCCACTAAGGAGAGTCCAACAGTACATTAGGAAAGAAACAGCCACTCTCTGGGGCATGGGAGCTGCACACCATGTGACTTGTCACATCTTCACTTTCCCTCTCTTGTTGTTGTGAGGTAGCAAATGTAATTGGAAAATTGGACTTTGTCAGAATTCTATATGCTGTAAACATTCCTGGGAAAATTGATTAATGGAAACAGAGTGCAAAACTGTATGTTTTTTCCCCACTCCACTTCTCAAATTTACTTGTTTATCTAAAGGAATATAACTAAGTAAAAGCTATACACAAAGCAATTCCTTTCATCTGTTACCTGTTTGTGTAGCCTATGGAGAAATGTAAGAATATGTTACACCCTTTTACACCATGCATTGTTTTACTATCTACCCATACTTTGTCTTTATGTAATTGCTAATAACTTTCTCATTTATATTAGACTTTTTCTCATCTATTACAGCATGTAAATGTAAATAATTTTCTCACTCTTCATGCTGTCTTACTTTGAAATTCACTCACAGCTTATGTTAATGGTGTCAGTAGGAGATTTTTAAATAATTTTCAATCTGTCATTAAGCATAACAATTTAGATTTCTATGTGTATGTGCTGTCTTTATATTTCAGTTGTGTTCAAACTGTTTAATTCAATTATCTCCTTTTAAAGACTGAATTGGAAAATATTGAAGTGACACAAGGAATGTCAGCAGAGACAGCAGTAACGTTTCTCAGCCGTCTGATGGCAATGGTTGATGTACTAGTATTTGCCAGTTCTCTAAATTTTAGTGAGATTGAAGCTGAAAAAAACATGTCTTCTGGAGGTCTAATGCGACAGTGCCTAAGGCTTGGTAAGTCAGCAGACAGGATGTATTAAATAATTACTTACAGATCAATGAGTTGTGATGGATCAAATAGTGACACGTAGGAAAGGACCTTGTAGGTAGAGTTGGATGTGACAAAATAAAAATCCCCTTTATTATTGATTTGATATGTTTTTAAGGCCAATTCAGTTTAGTCATAACAAAGATGTGTCTGAAAATGTTCTTTCTTGTGTATTTCAAGTTGTATATATTCAGGGAGAGTAAAAATATTAAATTTAAGTCAGTAAACAGATGATTTTTTTTCTTAAAGCTGCTTTGCTAATTCCGTGTTGCAGTTTTGTGGGACTCTTTATAGGCTATGTAAGATAAAAAGAGTGGGGTACTTGTGCAGACACTGTAGACCTCAATATATTTTGCAACAGTATGGCATTTATCTTCACTATTTACTATTTGCTACATACTGTTACAATTAATGCAGGAAATTAAAAAATCTATGGATAATTCAAACTATTCTATGCAACTTATATCACTTTATCCTTACGAATGTTAAGCTTTTGCTGTCATCTGGCATGTTGATGTTTTGCTACTGTTATGTTCCACAGACATTTTCATCTCTCAAATGATAATAATTTTTGTACTCAGATTATTTCCTGTTATTATTCATACTACTTATTATGTCACTAATAATTTTACTATTCCTGGTGTAAAACTTGTGGGTTTTTCTCATTGATCAATTTTTTTAAAAATTTTTGATTACTGTCTACTATTAAGGAGTGCTAATTGATGTTCTAAATATAATATTGAGAAAATATTCTGACTTGTGGTGTTTTCACTTCTTCTTTTAGTTTGTTGTGTGGCTGTGAGGAACTGCTTAGAATGCCGGCAAAGGCAAAGAGAGAGAGTAGTAAACAAGACGTCATTAATTGGCGGTAAAACTCAAGATGCTCTTCAGGGTGTAACTGCAGCAGCAGCAACCAAGGTAACTGAGCCTTCAACCAGCTTTTTCACTCTTGCTTGCCCTACTTCAAAGTGCAAGTTCCCTAACTCACCTCTGTCATACATACCAGCATAGGTTTTTTCATTCCATCAGGATACTTTGCAGTTTTGATGAAATCCCACAATCACATCTCTGTTAGTGGAATATCTAAATTTCAGTAACTTCACCAGACCTTTGAGCGCGTATTAGGCATCAGTATTTACTATCTGATCTTAGGAGTGGATGTTATTGAATATTCAGTTACAGCTCAGATTTTCCAGCATCATTAATTGATTATTCTTTTTTCTTTTTTCTTTTCTTTTCTTTTTTTTTTTTAACTTGTTCACAGCTTTAAGACTTTGGGAATCCAGAAATTAAAATCTGAAAAAAATTGGCAGAGTCCATGACTAAAACACAAGACATTGCATGATGTAAAGGATCCCTTCTTTTTTGCTATTATATTTTCATTACTAAATTCAATGGTTTTTTCTTCTCTGAAGACTTTTTGAAATAACCTTTCCAAAGTTAGCTCCTTTCAAAATGTTATTTCATTTAATCTCACAAAGACATTACATTTTTCAATGTTGTCACATTCAATGCAAAGAAAATCTGTGTAAGGAGACTTTTAGCTGGTCTCACTTTTAATACATTTTATATTTTAAAGGAAACATACAATTCTATGGTTTTTTTAATAGTAGAGATTATTTTATAAGCAGCCTGTAATACGTCTCAGTAAAATTAACATTTTTTAAAATATTTTTGTTCAACATTTGTAAATGTAGCATGCATATTAGAAATATTTTTTAATTGTTCTACTATGAAGCAACTGTAATCTGAAACAAAATTTTGTGTGCAAATTATTATCTTAACTCTGTCTAGAGATACAGTTGTTCCAAGGTACTGGAAAGATGTAACAATTTATATCTAAATAGTTAGTATTAGGACAATAATTCAAAACATCACGCTATTTCTAGAGCCCTTGTCTGAGTATTATGTGGGAAACATTGGTAGTAACATATAATCTAAGATTAATGTAGTATCTAAAAAAATATGTCAAATTAAGGTTGCAACAGAAATGCTTTGATATTTTGAGGTGACAAAAAATTCTCACTACTTTTTATTTTTAGACTCCCCTTGAAAATGTCCCTGGAAATCTTTCTCCCATAAAAGACCCTGATAGGCTTCTCCAGGACGTTGATATTAATCGTCTACGAGCAGTTGTTTTTCGTGATGTGGTGAGTAATATGTGCTGCAATTCTTTCTTCAGCAAAATCATCACTTATGTTTTGAAAGAGGTTTTGATTGTACCCGAATTAAAAATATCCTTCATGGGTCGCACCTCATATATTATCTGCAAACCATCTGCTTGTGGCTTTGTAGCTACCAGGACCTTCTGCACTTTGTATGGATTAAGCTATTGGAGATTAGTAGTTAACTGTGTTTAACACTCAGCCTTAATCTCATGCTAGCCAAATAATCACAGCCAAGATAAATCAGTTATGACTTATGTTGATTAAAATTGGATTACTAAAGGTGTCAACTATTTGTCCAACCAGGGGAGGAGGAAGAATTAGTATATATGTTACAGCAATGCAGCAAATTGCTTTGTAAACACAATTCCCACTTGTGCTAAACATATATATATATGGAAGCGTACGTAAAAATGTCTTTCAGATTTTTCTGCAATAGTTTTTAGCACAAAACTGCACTACAATATATTTGTTTTTGAATGTAGGATTTGAAAAGGATTTATGACTCTATACCTGCAAATACATATGTTTAAACTTCTCCAACCTGAGTTCAAAGTGACAATCTTCTGTCACCTATTCCTTTCATAACTAATGGAGAAAAGAATAGAAGAAAGCATGTTTCTGGAACTTCTATGAAATAAATTCATAAGCAAATCTCTACTTATTTTAAGAATTGCAAAAACATGCAGCCAGGTTAAATAATACCCAGAAAACATGGAAAACAAGCACTGGATTTGTAATAGAAATTACATACTTGTGGAATTGAGAAAAGATTAAACCACTACAGGAGTAGATAGAAACTGATGTCTTAATTCTATCATGTTAAGTTTTACATGGTAATAATAAGAGAGGACATTTCAGTTGAACTACAGCAACTTAATCTCAATCAGGATAATATCTAAGCCATAGATGGCAGTTGCCCCTGAACAGCAGATTACATGGGATGAGAAGAAAAGAAGACAGCAAAGTTATAGTGGTCTTGGCTTTCACTTAAATCAGTCCTGGAAACCCAGGATTGCTGCTGACAGTCCTGTGGAAGGGGAAATGGGAATGTACGAGCTGGAATTTATTGCTGGAAGACAAACAGTGGTACATTCTCCCTGCTTTTACATGTTACCAGAAGCTGTTATGCCTGCTTATGCATCCAGTGTCAGCTAGAGAAACATCAGTGGATTTCCCTCTCAGCAATTGTACCCTTCACCTCCTCTTGTCAGGGGCCTTCACAATCTCATCCTTGGGGCAGCAGAAGACTGTTGCCCTTGCTGCTGGGGAGCCTTTAAAGCACTCTCAGAGTACAGTCAGGCCTCTGTTTTGAAAAGTCCATTGACTCCACAGACCCAGAGATTTGTGTAGTCACCGAATTACCTCCAAAATGTAGTACTCAATATGCGCTCCGTGTGTTAGGACTCCATTGAAAATCCACTCAAACTTCTGCATTATCCATTTGCTGCTATGCTGGCAGCAGCAGCATTTCAGAAAGGTATTATTTATTAAGCCTTGTGATGATCTTGTATAAAAATTCTACGGAAATATTCAATATTCTAGATGTGGTTTTTTTCCCCCAACACAGGATGACAGCAAACAAGCTCAGTTCCTTGCTCTGGCAGTAGTCTACTTCATCTCCGTCCTGATGGTCTCCAAGTACCGTGACATTCTGGAACCACAGCGAGAAACTGCGAGGTCTGGGAGCCAGGCAGGTAGAAATATCAGACAAGAAATAAATTCACCAACTAGTACAGGTAAATTTGTATTCTTCAAATGTTATTTGATTGACTTTTTTTTTTTAAGAACAGTTATTATTTTACTAGAAAATATTTTTAGGGAGTAGCTTAAGATCCTATTAGGAAATTACATACTACTTTCTTCCTTGTATAATAATTTGGGGTTTTAAACGACAATGGCATATTTTGAGTATTCTCTATATTTGCTTATAGGGTATTACTTATTTTCATTTGCATATTTTTTTACATCTTTATTTTTCTTTAATTTGAAAGTAATTTTAAAAATACAGAGTTCCTGCTGGAGTTATAAAGTAGGAGATAGTTCACCAAAAATCTTCCTGAATCTCTTATGTGTGAGGAAGAAGAGATATCTTTATACCATAAAATGAATAAACTGCAAACACAGCTGCTTGCCAACGTGAGCTCCTTTTGTTTGAGTGAGGAGGTTTGCGAAAGGGTAGTAGTGGAGGACTGAGTACTTTCTTGGAGTCCTGCTGTATTGGTGCCTGCATTTCAAAGGCTATGGTAACAATATAATAAAAAGGAAACCTTGCTATTGCCTTCTCTGACTGAACAGTTTGTGATTTTTATTAGCAGTAGTGGTTTTACTGGCATGTGTTCTTCAGCCTGAAAGGGAGGGAGTCTGTTAGCTCTCAGAAGCTGTTAGAAACAAGGCATGCAAACTTTACCCCACTTTTTTTCGAATATTTTGTACTGTCAGTCCAGTATTTTTTTTTCAAGTCTGACTGGATTTATTATAACTGTACCTTCTGTGTAAAAGAATTGAAAATAGTAGTTAAATTTGTCCATGAAACTTTTTGTGTATGTTTTTATTCTTGTGATGATCTTTAATTGCTTTCTTCATTTATGGAAATGCTGATTTTCAATCTTCATAGAATTTTTCTTCCCATTTCCATCACATTTACATTTAGTCATTATTTTATGATTTATCATAATGTTTTAATTTGCTACATTTATGTACTTTTCTAAAGTCAATGTGCTTGTAGGCTTCCCATTTTAAAAATACTACATGAACATAGTTAAGAGAAATCATAATTTTTTGTGCCTTCCTGATTAAATGTTATGGTTCTGAACTAAGAAACTGCTACTTTCATCCATGATTGTCCTGCCTATTTGCTTGTATATATCTATCTATCTGTGTCTCTTTTTCCCCATAAATGTTGCTTTTGAAGTGCCCAAATAATAGGTATGCTGTTTCCTATCTCTTGATACAGAACTTGTTTTTTTTTTTCTTTTAGAAATGCCTTTTTTTGTTGATAATACCATATTTGCATGTTTCAATGAGATAGGATATCTGTCATGGATCCACAGTCGACCAGGCCACACATGAGTACAAGCTGGCTCACATTTGATTCCATGATTTTCTCCACAGTTGTGGTCATACCATCTATCCCTCACCCAAGTTTGAACCATGGATTCCTTGCCAAGTTAATTCCTGAGCAGAGCTTTGCCCACTCATTTTACAAAGGTAATATTAACATCATCTCCTAACCTGTTTGGGTGTTCTTATTTAATGTAATGCACTTCAAGAACTAAATGTGATGTTACGGTTGATAAATAAGTATACGCCTCAGGTTACATGGAGATCAGACCTGATGATACCTTTAAAACATTAACTTCCTGCCTACATTTTTCTAGAAAATGTCTCTCCCACTTTTACTACCGTTTATTTGCTTTAATTATTATCAAATTAAAGGAAAAAAAAAAACCCAAACCCCAAAAAAACCAGTCAGGAGAAGGGAATGGATATAGGAAAATTTAAATGCTTTTGGTTTGTGGTTATTCTGCTAAAATATTAGGTTCATAAAATTAAAATCAGGCCTATTTTAAAAATATTGCATACCACATGAAGTATAAAGTAGTTTTGTAGTATTCCCTTTCCCTATATCTTTTCCTGTTCTTTTGCCTTCCTTTCTTGCTTTTTTTCTCACCTTCCTGATGGTTTGTAAATCTCTGATATTGTATGTGAATTATTTTATGCCTGTTAGTTAATGTGCTGTGCTGTGTTTCTCCTGAAGGAAACCAATTTTTCTGCCAAAGCAACTATTATATGTTTTGGGCCTGATTTGTTTTGTTTTGTTTGTTCGTTTGTTTTAATAGATACCCTATAAGGTAGGAATATGGGGGTTTTTTGTCATTTCTTGAAAAAGAGAGGGTTACTTGAATGTAACTTTATCCAAGTTTGCATGTACATTTCCACATTTATTTGCATGCACTTTGCTGTGAACACAGAATGTAAAACAATTTTAAAAATGTAATCTGATGAAAATGTCCTTGGTATAATCTTGTGAAGTCTCACTGCGTAAAAAGACTGCTTTATAAAAAGCATAAGTGATTTAGAATGCATCCAGTTTATAAAGAACAGAATAGTTAACTTCCTACTTCAGTAATAAGGTGACTTATGTTTGTCATATGCTGTCTGGGAGCATTATGTTAAATACTTATTACATCAGCTTCAACTATCACTAAGTTAATCTGGCATTTCTTAAGCTTTGATGTGTGTGTCTATATATATTATAAATTGCTTTAATTTATAACAGTGTGTGAGCCAGGGTTTGTGATTTTGATTCATAAGTCTATTGTCTGCCATATAAAGAAACAAATATTTTGTATTACTCAATATCCTGATGTAATATTTGTTGTTGTGACATTTACAACATTACATAGAAATGTTTACATTTCTATGATTTAATCCATCATTGATAGAAAAAGGAATCATTTGCTCTTAGTTCAGAAGACTGCAGTACTATGTGGTACTATACAATATACACTTTTTTTTTCTTTTTGTTGGTTTTTTTGTTTTGTTTTTTTTCTTGTGAGAGTTTGGTTTAGTTGGGGTTTGGTGGTTTTTTTGCATTTAAAGTAGTTTCTGTGTATCAGGCATAGGATATTTTATTTTTAACCATCTTTGCTTGAAAATTGATTAGACTGCCTCAAAACACTTATTGAAAGATATTTTAACTTTTGTTAAATTTAACACAATAAAAATAGACTATGCAACAGAAGTGGCATTATATTGATATTTGCATGAAATTTGGCATTTGATATGATGGGTGGCAAAGAAAGGGGAAAAACAAACAGTTTTTCTTCTTACTCACAAATAGTACTTGAATAAAATATATGTATCAAAAGCAGAAAAAAAGGTTAAGAAGACATGGCAGCAGTCCTACAAACTCACCGAAATATTTAAGATAAAGCATTTTTTAAGAACTGTGTCTTCTGTATTATTATCTATGGTACTTGTTTTACCTTGAGTTCAAGCAAAACAGTTTTGGTTTTGAAGTAGTTCAATAGAGCCACATGAAAAGTGTGAGCAGGCTAAAATGAAAAGTGAGTTTGGCTTTAGAAATAAATTATTCAGTAAAGGAAATATTATCTGTGGTTAACTATTTTATTTGTTGATATCATCACATCCTTAAGGGTTTTAACTCTCTGAGGTCTCAGTCACTTCCAGCTTCACCCATTAAAGAGGAAAAATGATTCCACTTTTTATACTGTTAACACAGTTCCTCGGTTTTGAACATCAGCAAGAGGTTAAATGAAAAAAGATTGCAAACACTGTCAGAAAAGGCCAGAAATCAAATAATATTTTGCCGTTTCAAGAGAATCTTTCATTCCAGTGGATAAGCCAATTGGTTTCTTGCTAGTGACCTGACTTGCTTTCAGATGCTGGCAGCAAACATGTAATTTTTGGATAATATTTTAAGTTTTAAGGTATTTTTACTTAATACAGAGTGGTTTAATGTAGCATTTAAAACTACCAACACATTTTTAAAGCAAAGTTCTACTTATTAAAAATTGATAGAAATTTAGTTGTTACCTACATTTTATTCAGTCCACATGACACTAGATGGATATAAAGAATTAGTTCTTCGTTAATTCAGCAAATTGTGTCATAATTTTTAGAACTGTACAGGAAAATATCTCTATGAATTCAGGAAGAGGGATTGACTCCTTAAAAGAAAACCCTTTATCCATTTTTAGTAGAATCTAATTATTGACCAGGAAACTTGTCAGGGAAAAGGAAAGATAGAATGAGGTATATTGCCAGTATTTAAGATGATGATTTTGTTCTTAATGATGCCCTTTTTTTTTTTTTCCTTTTTTTCCCCTTCCTTTACATGGGGCAATATCTTTAGTTAAAATCTATTCAAAGATGTGTGAGACCCTACTTGTCTCAGGTACAATAGAGTACATGATCAGCAAATGCTTCCTCTGAATAACTGCAGCTGGTATCAAGTGTGGGTTAGAAGAATTTTAATATAATTTTATTTGATATGAAGCTCTTCTATTATCATCATAAAAATATTAAACTTTGCCTTCTTTATTGATGTTTTATGTGAATAAAAGATAGTATTAAAATAAAATACTTTAAAATATATTTTGCAGGGAAATATATTCTACCTTCACTTAACAATGTTTGTAGATGGTAAAATAATGTTTCTTTTACTGTTATTCAGATATTGCTCATAAGCTAGGTGGTATCTTATGGTGCTTGAAGGAGAAAGGTCACACCCAGCAAGGATAAAATATTACAGTAATGTCCATGACTACCATTTAACAATAAAAATATTTATTTCTTTATAATATTCTATACCTCTGTATTTATTTTTCCTTCTAACCTGATTCATGCGGAGAAAAAAAATTATCTGTATCTGTAGATTTATGATAAGTTTGTTGAAAGTGCTTAGGTTTCTCCTCCTTGTTTCCAGTAACTTTAAAGGGTCTTCAGTACTTCTAAATTAGTCAGAGTTTAGTCAGACAAAGCAGATATTGCAAAATTAAGAGAAAGTTCTGTCTTTTCAATTTAGGTCATACATGGTATTACACTTTGAAGTAATTGATTCCCTGAGTCTCAAGGGAATTGGCAGATCAGAACATTTCTCTTGCATCTGAAGGTTGTCTGAGAAACACAGTCCTACAACAGTAAATGCTGCAAGTTTGCTTCTTTCTTTCTCTTATTTCTTTATTTTTTAATTAAAAAATAATTAAATAAAGAAAATATGTAGACGTGGTGAAGATGAGAATAGCATTAAAAATTATTGACTAAAACCTCTGTACTAGATTTTCAGGGTTTTGTCTCAAAATCTTCAGTCATATGTGAGTTCTACTTTCTGGAAAATATTGATGATGAATCAGTATCTGAGCTAGTCATCCTCATCTCCCTTAATAAAAGGTGAAGAGAAGTTAGGGCATGTTTAGGGTACAGTTCATCTGACCTGCTTCGAGATATACTGGTGCCTAGAAATGCCCATCTTTTTTCATTCACTGTAGCTGCCATTGTAGACCTCTGTCTTGGTCAGATCAATCCTGACTCCCGTGACATGGCTTAACTGAGCTGCAGACACAAACCTTGGTTTACAGTAAAGCTGGAGTCAAATTCTTTGATGTCAGGCATTTAATCCAATCTAATGACATTATGTGTCTTAGTAATATCCCCATCCACAGCTGTAATTTTTTACATATATGTTCATAGATATAACTGCGTTAGTCAAGACGTCATTAGTGACCATTTAGTGGTTAGCAAGGACTACCCTTGTGAACTTAGCATAAAATGTCAAAATTTTCATTTCTGAAATGGGAGCAATTGGAATAGCTTAGAAAATATTGGTTTGTTCTCTCTTGATTTCTCTGGTTAGATAAGGGTATTTTCCCAAAATTGGTATGAACATACCTGTGTTATGTCTGGAAAGTGTGGAAGTAGAGACTGAAAAACTGAGGGCAGCCCTTTCTCTTACCAGGCAGAGGGTAATCAGTACATATTTTGAAAGAGAAATATCTTTTCATTGGAATAAGAGGAAAGATAGAAGGGCATGGTATCTTCTGTTATTAGCAACTAATCAGCTTTACCATGTCAAACCAAGTAACCTCTCCAATTTACAGCTACAGATTTCAAGTAGATTTAGGTACCGTGGTCAGGATCACTTGAGATGAGTTTTTTCCATTTTGGTTCTTGAAGCTATCCTTGCTTACCTTGAGGTTTATTGGACTATTTCTTTCAACCGTGTTCCCACATCTCCGACAGTAGAAAAGTGTGAACCTTTTTTTTTTTCTTTTTACACTTCAGCTGGCAGCCTGTTAATTACTGAGAATACAATTAATGTTAACCAAGTAATGGATAGATATTTCCAATTGAAAATTGATGTTTCCGTTTGCATTATTCAGGAGTGTTTCAGAAATGAAAGTATTGCAACATTGCACTTCAGCTTATAATATGCTGTGTGAAGCAAATCAGTATGTAGATGATCAGAAAATTTTATCAAAAATTGATTGACTTTTCCACTCCCTTGCTATCACTGTCTGTATTTTTCCCAAAGCACTGTAAATTAATAGATTTCTTAAAAGTGTGTGCTGCAGATGGACTGGAAGCTATTGATTTTTTTTTTTTCTTGACAGAAAGAACTATATTAAAAGGTTGCAGAAACAGCTTTTTCTTTGAAGACAAGTATCAAGGCTTTTCAGATCTCCTAGGTATATAGTACTCAGGGAATTACATTGCTACACTGTTATTTGTATTTCTAATGTAGTAGCATAGAGACTTCCAGACTATTTTTAAACTATTTTGCCTAATAGTAACAGCCTAAGTATGCAAAGTGGACTAAAGGACTAATTTCCATTGCCTGTCAAAATATTCTTTACCTCCATGAAGTCCTGACAAAACTTATATCTCTGTCTTCCTCAAAATCTAATTGTACATATGTTTCCAAGGAAGGGGAATGCTATGAGGGTGATAATCAAGATTATCATAAAATTCCCATATCTATTGAATTTCTGCCTGCTGATCAAAATAATCATACTAGTCTTCTGATGAAACATGTGCTACTTATTCCAACTACATCTGAGAAGACATGATTTGAAGATCATGAGATAATTATGAATACATCTTAATCTATTATTCATTGCCCTTCACCTGCTACTTAAGGCATCATAGGAGACATTTGCACATATATTTCATTATTAATTGATCAGTTATTATGTATGCATGAAGCAGTTGCAATAGGGACTTTTGTAAGTAACATCAGTATTTATTTTCATTTGTTTGTACAAATTACAGATGTTTTAAAAATTTTTGAGTTTTCAAAGTAGTGCTTAAACCAAAATGTTTTAATATACATTTCATTGTCTGTGTGGAGCATACTCTGTGCTTCACTGTTAACTTTTGTTGCTGGTTTCTGTAGCCTATGGGACCGACTTTTTTTAAAAATTTCTAAGAAACATATAATTACAAAACCACCATCTTTCTCAGCATGCATCAGAAATACAGATATTATCACAAGTACCTGTAAAATAATTTATTTTTTAATTATGTGGATTTGAGTTTACACAATACAAAATAAATGAACAAAAATATACACTGAAAAAACTAGGGAAATCCACCTAGGGAAAAAATATGTATTACCATATTGTTCCTAATTTCAATTTAGTTTTGTTTCAAAATGTAAACACCTCATTTTATACTTTAGAGCTAACTTTTTTTAAAATCCAACTTCTCATTTTCTTGTCTTTATTGTATTTTGTTAGTATCTTTAAGTTAATATCTTGGTAATGCTTTGGTTTAGAACTGGTGGCATTTTGTTTGGCAGCCAGGTAATCAATCAGACTGATGTCTTATCCATCAAACACTGAGTGAAAGACCTTTGACTAGTAAAGAAGAATTAAGACATTGATTAAAGACTTTGCCTAAACAGATCAAGAGGTCGTGTCTGTCATAAATGGCTCTTTCAATGTCCTTTCCATGGTCAAGGTAGAAAGAACAACCCTGTGTGCCTGCCTTAGTGACTGCAGAGGAAGAAACAAATGATAAGACTTTTGAGGAATTTGAGCACACAGAAGAAGTTTTCAGTGGGCGAAAAGAGAAGATGTGCACTTATGCATGTTCAGCTGAGAAAAGGATCTGATGATAACTCTCCTCTTCAATCACTTCCTAACCTTGATTTCCCCACCCTAAGTCTCTCCTCCTCTATTCCTCTCCCATTTAAGTGCCTCTCTGCTTTTCCTGGTTGACAGGTACATCCCTTCTCCTCAAAAAACCACTCCAGCTCAAAGGAAAATTCCCAACCCTCTGTCTTAAATCTCCTGTCCCAAGATCTGTCTTTCCAACTGCCAACCCATCCCAGAGTCTTTCCTATCTGACCTTCCTCAGACCCCTCATTTTCATCTGTACTCCTTTTGCCTTCAGCTATGCATATCAGAGTTCTGGGGTATCCTATCTGTGGCTTCTCCTCTTCCCAGCCAGAAGCTGCCATAGCATGTGCTCTATTTCCACCTCTTCATGTGCACAATTGCTGTTAGACAATTGAATCTGCACGGTCACACTGCTGTCCTTGTGGAAGGAAAGGGACAGAGTTTGGCCTGGCAGGAATTTCAGAAACCTGGATAAATATGTTGGCTAAATAACAGATGCAGGCTAAATGCAGGCTGCATTTATCAGATGTTTTAGAAGATAAAAGACTGATAATGCAAGAACAACAAATTGTAACCCTGAGCCAGGATCTTTTTCCTCACTTTTTAGTAATTCCATTTACAAAGAAACTACTTTAAAAGTGTTTTAGAACCACAAATTAGTTCTGCTGTCAGTGTTGTTCAGGTAGAGAAATACCTGAGAAATAACAGAACCCCATGAAGTCTGTTAGTGGGGCATGACCAAATTTGCCTATTAATGCACAGTTACATGAAGATTAATACCAGCCAGGCTGCCAAAATGAATAGATTCTACATGGCTGGGCCATGATGAGGATCAGTATAAAAGGAATTTTTATTTTGATCTGTTTATAACTTTCACAGAAAAATAGAAATGCCGGCAGAAGAGAAGGTCCTGAGTAGATAGAAACAGCTTTGGGATCTTTTAGGGTGTTTCTTGTCATTGTTGTCTCTCAACCTCTAAGGACATGCTGTTGCAAGTCCATTCTTGCTTGCTTCTCAGTGTATTTTTAAATCAGATCCGTATTACTCTTTATTCCCATATTTAGTTTCTCATGTCAGTTTAATTGTGCTGCTTGTTATACATGAAAATAAGTAGACTGATATTGCAGGAGAGAATTTTTCCACTCTATAGCCTGGAGTTTAGGAATTGATTAGCTGACTCTTCCACCTATGGAGGAAGCTGTAATATCACTGCCTGGTTAGAATGAAAGCATTTTCAGCTTGTAAGGTACTGTTTCTGGAAGTCTGTAGAAAACTACAAAAGGGTGTATAAAAGGCAACTATTAAGGCTATCACGAGTGCTTTAAGATAGCTGTGCAAAAAACAACTCATAAATTTTTCAGTGCACATGCACACTGAAAGGTGGCAGCAATTCCTGTATCAAGACTGCCCCAAACCTTCAATTGCCAAATGTTTCTATATTGTTTACAGCAGAAATTTGACAATGATTTGGGATAGTATTACTCCCCAATATTTTTTCAGCTATATTGTAAGCAATTAAAAAAAAAAATTCAATCATCTTACTTTTGAAAAATGTGAATACGTTTTTACCTTGTATGGATGTTTAACACTATGAAAAAGACAAATAAAATCACAGGAATATACATGTAATTTTTTCATCTTTGAAAAGCAAATAAACATTAAAAGTATGATTAATATCATCATTTTTTATAATGGCAAAATTGTGTGTATTTACCTGACATATGAAATGTTTCATTATTAGGTTAATAAACAGGGGGAGTGCGGGTTGTATTTTTTAGGCATATGGAATCAGTGCAAGAGCTATTTAGGTAACTCAGTAGGTTAAAACAATTACAATACACTTCATAAATCACAAGCAAACAAGATATTTTAGGGAAGGAGCGTGACGGA
This sequence comes from Origma solitaria, assembly GCA_013397895.1. Lineage (NCBI taxonomy): Eukaryota > Metazoa > Chordata > Aves > Passeriformes > Acanthizidae > Origma > Origma solitaria. The sequence continues at coordinate 2,168,389 of VZRL01004528.1, read as the reverse complement.
TGAGGTCACCAGATATACAATATGTCATTTAGTTAACTTAGGCCCATATTTTTCCCATAATGTAGTAGATGAACTCATTAGTTACAATGAAAAACAGTAAGAAGGAGGCATCTGGCTTCCAACTGCCTGTTTCTGACAGGGTTAAGATCACTAGATCTAGTAATGTTTCTGCTTTGTCTACTGACATGGCCTTGTGCTGTAGAAAAGTGATGAGGTTTGCTGAAAATTTAGAGGCTTATTGTCACGGTGTTAGAACATAGACAGATGCAATCAGTTGTGGCTTTGCTTCTGTTTGTGTTCATCATTTTGCTAAGTTTGCTAAGTATTTAGGATTTTTATAAAAGAATAGATGTTTCTGGTTTAAGATTTTTCTAAATCATTTTATGAAGCAATATTTATTTCTGCATTCTGAAGGCAACAGAAGTGCTAGAAAACGAATAGAATATAGAACAGATTTTATGGATATACAGTTTTGTAACTAAAATTCGTTGGGTTTTGTGACTTTTGATAAGACGTTTACCATTTACCTAAAATAGTACTAGTAATAATGCTGATCAAGAAGGTCTTCTATTACATCTTTTCAGTTGTATTTATCTGGATTTCACATATACAAATTTGCTAGGATTCTTATTTGAAAGGCAGTTAAGAAGTTTTATCAGTTCTGAATTTATTTTTCTTTAATTCATGAAAAGTAAATTGGACCTTTTGAACTCTTATTCATTTAGCTTTTTTTATGTTTTAAAAATGAGGGTTAATGCATCTGACTTAGGTAGTTTTTAGATATTGTTATTCATAGTGATAAATCAGACAGTTTAATTGGCTTAGTGCACCATATTCATATTAGGTATTGGAGACACAGTAAAAAAAGTAGGATATAAATCTGATTTCTGTGGAAATCAAGTGTCCATACACTTGCCTGCATATAGAATTACTCTCTTTGATATTTTTTCCCTAAATCCTTTCAATTAGTATTAGGTACTTTATAGTATATCATATTTAAATTCCATGTGCACAAATATAATTTGACTTCCATTTTTAGAGTCAAATGATGAAGGCCTTTCAGCATTTTATTCTCATTTGACAACAAAGGTTTGCAAGGTACCTGCTGAGTAATGAAGTACAGTCCTATTTATAGCATCTCAAAGTTAGTTCTATTTTTTTAACTTGCTACGTTGATTGGAAAACTTTTCCATAACCTTTATTATATATTGATGACTGTCACTTTCCAAAATGAAATTTATTCCTGGTGAATTTGCACTGTTTTTTTCATTTCAACTCTGCCATTTAGATTAAATTCCCTTGGGGTGGTTTTTGTTTGTTTGTTTGCTTTGTTTTTGGGGGGTATTTTTTGTTTGGGTTTTTTGGGTTTTCTTGGGGTTTTTTGTTGTTTTTTTAATCATTTTCTTTTGGTTTTGTGGGGGGTTTTGGGTTTGGGGGTTTTTTTGAGTCTTTATCAACAGCTTGTGATAACTGTTGTATAACTTTTCAGTATTTTTTTGGCCAGCCTATGTCAGCCAAACTCTTTTTATGCAACAGTAGATAGCTGTGTATCTCCATAGTGGCACTTCCACCTTTCTCAAATACAAAAGTGTATACAGTATTCCAAAATCCTTCCAAAATTCCAGAATCCTCCCAAAGCCTTCTCTAATGCCGCTAATACTCTGCTGTTGCAGGAACTATTTATTCAAAAATATTTGGAGCCACATTTGCTTTTACCATGACAGTATTGTACTGGTAACTAAATAGTTACCCTGTAACTGATGTATCCAAGTCCTTCTCTTCAGTCATTTACAGAAGATGAATTCCAGTTATAATGGGAAGCTCTGTGATCTTCACCAGATGCAAAGCTTTTCACGATTAAATTTAATTTGCACCTTGTAATTTTGTCATCAGCAAATTTCACCAGAATGTTTTTACCTGAAATCTTTATTAAAATTTTGATCAAAATAGCTCCCATGGTAGTTTGTCTCAGTCTGATGGGTTTTTCTTTTCTTTTGAAAGTAACTGATAGCTCCTTCTTAGCCAGTTTATTTTCCCACATCCTATTTATTTCCATGTTCTCATGACTAAATTACAATCTGTTGTGACAACCCCACCTTTACTGAATTTACTATATTGACCCTTGTTTTCTCTGAGCAATAAGTATTTAAAAAGCTTTAACAAAGCCATTTTTAATGTCTCCTTGCATTCCATTACTATTCTTTACTCCAAAATTAATCCTGAAATCTTGCTTACTGTTGAAGGTTTGTAGTTGTCCAGATAATTTTTTCCTATATCTTGAAGAAAGAAACCTTTTGCAGTTTTCTCCAGTCATGTGTTGCTGTCTCGAGACATCTCTTTGGCAAAGGTGCCTGCTATCTAGACCAGTAATATCACAGATGTTTCTTTCACAATCAGATGGAGTCTGTTCATAGCTATGATTTTAATGTGTTAAAATCTTTCTTCTGGTTTAGTCAAGGTAGTTGACTTTCCACAACTGTATTTCTATTAGGTTTCCTGTCTTCAGCATTGTTGACCTTAATGAAAATTGAGGTTGGGTGTAACCTAACTTCATCATGTAGTGGATCATCATCTCTTTTCATTTGCATAATAATGGAGCCGTATGCCATTTTATTCACCGTATATTTCATGGGCAACAACCTGCTTTACTGTCTGTCCAGTCCTAATCTTCCCTTCAGTTGCAAAGTGTTGTCTTTGTATGGACGTAGTTTAAAGAGACAGGCAGAAAATTCATTAGGATCATTCTGTGGATCAGATGTCTCTCTGTGCCAAATATAGGCAGTACTAAGTAGATACGGATCTTTTTGCTTCCTGGCCTGGCAGATGCTAAATGCATTTGATGCAGCTCATAAATCCAGTTTCTCCTTCCTGCTTCACAAAGAAGAGCTCATATCTATTTGATAAGATGTGTTTAAGGCACTTAAGAGAAAAAGGAGGAGGAAGTGGCTTCAGTGTTTATGGCTGTTAAAAGAAGAAAACAATGCTCCTTATAATGGGTGATTCTGCTTCATCTTTTTAAAAGCCTCTTCTGTTCTTCCCTAATACTTGTACATATGCAGAGGTTTACACGACCATTAGTTGATAGACATAAATAACCTCTTACTGATTTTTTCTTATGTGCACATGCGTGTACCCACATTTATGCCTATAGGCTAAATAGATATTTTATACCCGACTATACCAAAATATTGGTAGCAAGTTATGAGATTGTTATTAAAGTTACATTGTGGAAATACTTTTTTTAATCAGAGCTTCATCCAAATACATTGTAAAATATTTCCCATAATATCTAAACCGCTATATCAGAGCCATATAAAAACTGTTCTTACTTCATACATAGGACAGCTAAATTTTATAATCAAGACAAGTAATCTAATGAAAATAATATAGTTTCAAAATAAACTAAAAACCATTTTATCATTAAAAATGGCCGCAGTTTGTTTTGCTCTAACAAAATATATGAATATATAAATTACTCACAAGTCTAGCTAAATTTTGTCTAATCATTGCAAATTATTCTTATTTAATGAAGTTTTTGTGTATGTTTCACTGTAGTAATTAATAGAGGTAGGATCTTCTCGGTTACAAGATGTTTTAAATTCCTTTTCAATCTGGAAATATTCCAAACTCAACAGATTTCATTTGCCTATCTCTATGAAGCTGTATTTATTTTGTTCATGATTTTTTCCTGAATTACAGAATTTTACCTTTTGTTGGAAAAGAAGACGTATCTAAAAAAATCAATAAATAACACTTCTTTTTTTCATTCATGTATAAATGAATCTGCATTCAGTGCAATGATATGTGTGTAGAAATGTGTGTAATACACATTTTAAACAAAACACAAAGCAAACAAAGGGTCTAGCAGTTTTCTTTTGGATGCAAGCTTAATATTTGATGACAGCAATACAAAAGACTAAATTTTACAATAATCGGGAAGCATAAGTGATGGCAATTTTCTCTTCTAGTAGAGTCAAGGATCATACAGTTCTGCAGATGATAGGTTATAATTTTTAATGTTGCTTCTGTTGTTGCTGTTTGATTACTGTGTGAATAGAGGGCTGTAATTTCTAAATGTCACTGAGTTTGTACAATGTGATTTTGGGCTCCCTCTTCCAAATCTGTCTATATGCCAAACAGCTGTTAAAGGTAAAATGTTCTGTATGTAGAATGAGTTTTTAACTGTTAAAATACCATGACTTGTGGGCTTTCTAACACATTTCTCTCATATAAAACCTTATGATCATATTTTTAGGGGAAAATACCAAATTAAATTTTGTTCATAATCTCTATTTCACTGCAGAGACACCAACTGTATTTCCAGAAAATATCAAAGATAAAGAAACCCCAACACCGGTTGAAGATATTCAGCTGGAAAGTTCTATTCCTCATACAGATTCTGGAATTGGAGATGAACAGATGCCCAATATTTTGAATGGGACAGACTTAGAGACCAGCACAGGTCCTGATGCTATGAGTGAGCTGTTGTCTACTTTGTCTTCGGAAGTGAAGAAATCTCAGGAGAGCTTAACAGAAAGCCCCAGTGAAATTCTGAAACCTGCATCATCAATATCCAGTATCAGCCAAAGTAAAGGCATCAATGTCAAAGAAATACTGAAAAGTCTTGTGGCAGCCCCTGTTGAAATTGCAGAATGTGGCCCGGATCCAATCCCTTACCCAGATCCTGCCCTGAAGAGAGAAGCTCAGGCTATTCTTCCCATGCAGTTTCACTCATTTGACAGGTATATGGTTGGACTCACTAATTTATATTGATGCAATTCAGAAATTTGAAGGGTTTTTGTTTTTTCAGAAAGGTTATTCTACTATTGGTTTCTATAAGGCTATGTTAAAAACAGCTCCACTGCATCTCCTTTTCTGCTTTACCAACACAGACCATGTAGTTTACGCTCAAGTAATTCACCCTGTTTTCCTCTGTTAGCAATGAATACAAGAACTCTGTGAAGTACTCAGAGAAAAAGCCTGTTGCAAAGAAATATATTTGCAATAAAATCCTTTTTGTTTAAAACTGAATTTTAGTGAGAAGGAGGAGGGGTAGTATCTGCTGATATAGAACAGATTGTGCAGAAATTCAGTTGAATATTCTTTCAAAGGCTTAAGTCTTAATTGGATCCATCATTGAACTCTTTTCTGGTACTGAAATGCTTTGACCATGGCAAATTGTTTGCTTGGTCATGGCCGAAACCAGTTTCCTTTTAGGTCTTTAAACAACAGAAGTTGTTAAAGCTCTGAAGTTAGTGTTTAAAACTAAACTGATGAACATATTCACAAAGAGCCCTTTGTTTATTTTCTTAGGCTACATCTTCCTAATTTCTAATGAATATACTTTTCTTTAAATGTCAACTCCCCTTCAGTTATCCTGAACATAGAAATTGTGCTAAGTTGTGCAATTGTCAGCATCCTTCCAGGAGTTCAGACCTAACTCTTGTGAGTGTTGATGTGGTTGTATTTCCCAGTAAAGGATCCTTGCAGCTTCTTCATAAAAATGTTATTAAAAAGTTAAAAATGGAATCAAGATAAGAAAAGTGAAATATACTTTAGAAGCAATGAATATATCCCTTTTTAATAACATTTTAGGTCTTGTGACTGTTCTAGAGAAAGCTCATTTAGCAGCTTTTTCATTAAGATGATTTTTTTTTTGTTCATCAATCTGCATATTTTGATTTCAGATTGATTTCAGTGTGAAGTGAAAAATATTTTTTTTTCCTATACAGTTAAGAATTTTTCCTTATCTTCCGTGAGGAACCACCATATTCCAGAATGCATTCTTGTACATTAAGCAGTATAAAAAATCATTCTACATGTAGAAATAATAACACCTTAACTTGTAATCACCAAAAAGGTTACTTTACCTAAATTTCTACCTGGGTTAATAAGAAAAAAATTTCATTCAGAGGGCTGTGGTTGATTCACAAAATGCCGGACTCCTAAATTAAAAAGGAGAATATCACCTCATGAGATATCTTTGTCATTGTTAGAGGGAACTTGACGTCAAGGTGATTGAACACATGAATTTTACTGTGCATTTCTAAAATATAGCTTTGTTAGAAAGCATTAAAAACTCTAAGGGCTGCAGTAAGTTGGCCATAATCTGTATTTAATGTGAGCACCGCCATTTAATTGTTCTTGCAACAACGTGACTTCTTGTACATTTTGAACATCATTAGCTGTAGTTGCTAATACAGAATTATGGAATTATTTGAGAAGTGCTTCATGTCTAGAGCTTATGGGTTTTGATAGATATTTAATACTTAATAAGTTTAGGAGATAGTGAGTTTAGTGGTTTGTTTTTTCCCTGACCTGTTACCCTGCCAACCAAACTTCATGATTTCCTGTACAAACTGCACCTCTGTCTTTGTATCTTGGTAGCATACATTGTACATGTCAGTCTTTGGAATTGCTCACTTCTTTAGAAAAAAAAAAAAAAAAAGTGGTATTGGGTGAAGTTTAGGCAAAAGATTTTACTTTTACTCAGTTTTGGTGGGTTATTTTTTTTCTCTTAAATAAATGATCCTGCTCTTTGATTTTGGCGAGTGAGGTGGATCATGATGTTTAATATAACCAGCAACTATGAAGGGAACAATGACAGGTTCAGGCAGGTTCAGCAGATTAGGAAATGTTACATTTTTTTATCCAACTAAGAAAATGTTTTTGAATTTTGGGCATCTTAATAAAAAAACTGACATTCTTAGCCCACAGGACTTCAACTGACTCGTTGCCCCCCACGGCTGCATTATTTTATCATGTCCACTGTTCAAGCAAATATTCGTCAATGCAGATTTTTCATGTTGCCAGAGTACTTACTTGACCACTGTGACAATCTTAAGAGGCAAATATGGATGGTGATGGTGTCACTTTTCCAAATTACAAAGGTGGAGCAGATTCAGATCCTGACCCCATAACTTTTCATGGGGGATGAAGCAAAGGTTAGGGGGAAAAGCCTTGAATAATATATTAAAATAATTGTAGAACGAGTGTAAATATTAATTGAGAAAGTAGCACAAATTTTACCTAGTGGTGATTTTTGAACATTTTGTTTCGTGTAGTATCCCAATAACTATTGAAAAACTGAAAAAAAAATTACAGCATGATTGTCTTTCCATATTTGCTCATGTAAATGTTATTGCATTTACTAATAGAAAATAAAAGTTAAATAAGATAAACTGAGGTTTTTTTAAAGCTAGCACTGTGCCTGTAAACCCTGTTTCTGTAGGATCTTCTGTTGCTGTAGTTTATGCATCTTTTGGTACTTCACTGAGCAATGTGGCTATTGGTCATCTTTGTTGTCTCTGGGGAGAATCATGAGCAATGGAGTGTATTGTTTTGTCAGGTTCTATTTGTTTCAGGTTTTATAAAATAAGCACAGTGATTCCATATTTATAAGCAAATCTAGGTTAGAGAAATGTATTTTTCACATTAATCTGAAGTATTCTTAGTCCTTGTGGGGCTAGACTTTTTTTTTTTTTTTGGGATATGGATGTCTGAGTGCCTAGCAAAAGAACAGTTGAGACAATTTTCTTTAATTATGATCACATCTGAACATAAACACCATGTAGACTAAACTCCTGTAAATAGAATTAAAATTGAGAACTATGATTTAGCATTAAATATGACGTGGTTTGCTCTGCATGTTCTTTTAATTGTACTTTGCTAATGTCCATAAGAGTCATTTTGTAAAAGACTACCACATATTCTCCCGCAGAATTTGCGCAGTCATAAATGAAACATAAAAGCAGAAAAAGTGCCCAACATGTTTTACCAAACAGGAGCTGCGTGTAGCTAATATATGCAGCAGTTCAAGTGCTATCGAATGTAAATGATGAGGTGATATTGATGAAAGGAGGGGATTGAGGTCTCGGGGGGCGCTGATGACGGATTGAACAGAAGCGGCCTCGCACCGCACGTAACTCAAGTCTGTCGTCTTCACCACTCAAAGCCGTAATGGGAGGTGGCAGTCTGAAATGAGTTGCCACGGCAAAGAGTATTATTTTTGAAATGCTTTCACACAAATCACTAGGCCCTGCATACAACTTAGTTTCATGCTTTAATGTCATCAGGAGGCACAAATTGGTGTGTCTAATTGTTTGCCACCTGCCAGCAAAATGAGCTGCCAGGCAGCCAGACGGGTTTGATTGTCTGTCAGCTCTTCAATAGATTGAGAGTGACAACATCAAAAATTTCACTTCAAACTCTGAAGCTTTGAGCAGCTTTTCAGAGACCTCTTCCCCACAAGTGCTTCTGGACAACTGCATTTTTCAATTAGTTTTCAATATATTGCTGCCTTCTGCCTCATCTGTCTTAAGGTAGCTGTAATTACATTATGAGCTATATAAACAGATTTCTGGGACACAGGAGCCTGGCTCCTCAAAGTTATGACATGTCTTTTAACGTCAGACTGAATTTCTTGAAAATGGCATCCAGGTTGACATTTTTAGAAGCAAACACAAAGGGTTATTTCACCTAGATTTGCGACTAAAGGAGCATAACTCACCAATAATTCCTTTTGGCCTTCTCATCTTTTGTCTGACAAAAATCGGTCCCTGTTATTGATTTTTAGGGTTTGGGGATTTCTTGTTTCTTTTTTTTTTTTTTTGGTCAGTTTGCATTGGTCCCACTAGATGCAACCTAGATCATTTCGGTTTTTGAATTTGTTTGTGATTCTACTCAGTACTGCTTTTTGAAGCCTACACTTGTTCCTCTCTGCTTTTTTCTAGTAGAGATTTCATAGATGGGTGCTATTATTGAAATTGAGAGTGCATGTGCTTTTGTGTCTCATTCATTATTTTTTCAGACTGAGGTAATTTATATATATTTTATGTTCTTAGAATTATTTCAATGGGAAGCATGCTTGCATAAGCAGAAAATTTTGAGTTCCTAGAAATGAAAAGATCAGTTATTTTTCCTGCTATTAAAGATGTTATTCACTTTCAATCCATTATCACTTCATAAATTGGAAGTAATGGGTTTGCTTAGTTTACATGCTCAGTGAAGTCTTTAGGATCATATTTGGAAATATTTTGGCGAACACATTTTTGAAGTATTTTAGTTTTGATTTTTTTACCCTACAGAAGGACTTTGGGGCCAGTTTTATAGGTGCTAGAAAAGGTGGACAATTTGTGAAATCCAGTCAGGTCTCATACATGTCGTTCCCATTAATACAGAGACAGGTGGTCTTCAAAAACACGTTTAATTTTATGCATATCTGCTATATTTAGGAGGACTACTGAGAGAATCCATGTGTTTTGCTAGAATACAGTGGGGGGGGTTCTTTCTTCCTTTTTTCTTTCTTTTATAGTAACTGACAGAATGGGAAAAGAAAAAAACTGTGAGAGAAGATGCACTGAAAGTTCAAATAGAGGGGTTCAATATTTATCTGTTGTATGATTTCCCACCTTTGGGAGATCACTGATATGCACTGGTCTACTAAGTAATTTAAATAGGAGGCTATGTTCCTGTTAGAGTCATTAAATTTTCCAAAAGATGATTGCTGAAAAATAGATTTGATTTTCCTGAGGTCTTATTAAAAATTAGTTATGGATAAATACATTTTAGTTTTGTCCCAACAAAAAATGGTTACTTTTTTAACTTCGTAATGACAAATAATCGGAGAAAAACAGAGCACCTTTCCCATGAATCAAGAAGGGACGGACGGGTGCAGGTGTCATCTGTTTTTAGGCACTGCATTCCCCATTACTTTGGGTATCACAGCAGTGTGTGAATATATGAATGAAAAACCTAATCAGTACTGTGGGAATTAAAAGCCTTGTCTGGGGTTCCAGTTCACTCAAGGTAATTTTCATTATCTTTGTGCAGTGGGGACTGGTCCAAAGAAAATATTTGACAGCTTCTCTCTCTAGTATATGTTTTTCTAAGGTAGCAGTAAAAATACACTCTGGAGAATGAGGTATGGTTTCAAATCCTGTTAGACAGAGAAGAGAGCTGAAGTTGCATTGTCTGTATTCCTAGAGAGTGCCTTGGTAACTGATTTAGTAAACCTAATGGAAGACAAAGGGAAAGTGCATCACCACCTCAGCTGTTTAGAAACAAAAAAATCCTAACTTTATGAATAGGTTCAAGTCAACCAAAATTGGGTATATTAACCATCAATTTATTTTCATCACATTGTAATCATATTCCCCATGTCTATCATTTAGCAATCTATATATAGGTAGCTCTTTCAAAACTCCTCTATCACCTTTGCAATGTGTATCTTTTCATATTCATGTCCATGGAACTGTAGGTATATCTGGCCTGAAGCTGATGAGGAGAAAGCAGCATCTCCCACTCTCTAATATAATTCACTGGCTATATAGATGGTTGGCTATATAGATGAAAAATCTACTGTATTTTTGCCTTGCTTTTTACCACTATATGCCTCCTTCTACAGGACTGACTGCAACTTTTTAGCCTTACTTTTTTTATTTTCCAACGTATATACAGGGTTAGGTTCCTCACCAATACTCATCTCTACTCTGTATTGATTGTTTTGATGGGGTTTTTTTCTATATTTGATGATGTTCCTGACATTTAATACATCACATGTTCACTTAGATTCTATTTACTTTCTTCAGACTTATTAAACTTCCAGTATTTCCTGTTTCTCTGTTTGGCCAAGACCATTAATCTTTCTTGATAATTAGCTTTTTTATCTTTTAAAGTTTTCCTTGTTTCTTGTCAATATTTTACATCATTTTAGATGCTTCAGCTAATTTATCATGAAGGATGGAATTTCTTTGTGAATAAATGCTTACTGCTCTGCTTGATCTGAGGATCAATGATTTTCATGTCCTTGTCCTAAAACCGCACCTGAGATTATTTACTGTTTTCTAGTTAGAAATAAGAAATTTGTGTTTAGTAGATTAGGATCATTTCGTGTACTTTAAGGCTTGGAGGTTTTGGTGCATTCATTCATCATTTGTGGTATCAAATGTTTGAAAGAATCCATAATACATGGACATTCAGCATTACTATTTCATTTGCATAAATCCCAAAGATTATATCCTTCTGTGAGCCTTCCATATCTCTTCTACAACTCATGTGTATACCTCACAAATTTTTAATCCAGTTTTTTTCTCCATGGCTTTTTAACCTTTCCTCCTTGATATCAGATGTATCTTATCTTAATGAAGTCTGCCTAATAGAAGGTTGTGTGAAGTAGAATTCAGAATGTGTTAATAATGTTACAGGCTCAGGTCAGAAATTGGAAAGAATAGGGAGTAAACTGTATAAATGTTTCAAAAAGGAGTAGATCTGTACCAAGATATCGCCAATATAACTAACTTTCAGAGAAGAAGTGTTAAGCTTTCTTTTCAGAGATTAAGTTAATCTAACTGTAGGACAAGGTAGCATGTAATATAGCAGACAAATTGCCACCCACTTTCTAATGCGATTTCTTCTGAAGCCTCTGAAGTTGCTGTTTGACAGAAAGCAATTCTATGAAAAACTTGCCTGAAGTCTGTGCTGCTTTTTGAAGAGCACTTGAAAAATCCTCATGCTTTCTGCTGCTGTGGGGAAGGAGGAGCAGGAATATTAATTCAGCCTTAAGAGGTTTCAAATATCCCACAAGAGAGTAAAGTGATTCTAATTTAATTGCTGCTGCTCAGATAGGTAGCTCAAGACATCCAGTGTCGAATGCTTATCTCTGACCTTTATGTTGACCCGACTGATTAAGTTGGAAAGCCTTCAAATTTTAAAATGGAGAAGAGGTACAGAATGTGAACTGCAGAGAAAGAGAGAGAAGATATAAAGCTGCATAACTTGATTTGTCTCTCACCAGCACTGTGTAGCTAAATATTTAAGTAAAGTCAATTTGAGAAAGTGGTGGTTTTTTTTTTTAATTTCCATTTTCTCTGTTTGCAGTTCAATGAGTTAATGGTATTATTTTCTATCTAGTTATTTCATGCAAATTTCTAAACCCCAGAAGAATCCTGTAGCTATTTGCTGAGGTTATTTAATGAACCAGCAGTGCATAAGTATTACGCGGGTTGAATCAACAGCGCTCATCAACACATATCAGTGCATGATATGAATTATGATGAATTCAGGCTCAGGTTTGAAACTGGTAAAGGACACTCACAGAATAAAGGAACAGTGATTAGTAGCCACAGTTATATTTGGAATTGTAAACCACCCAATGAACACAGAAATAAAATCAGTTCCTACAGACAATTACTACTAAATTTTTGCTGACTAAATCATTGGGGATCATTTGAGACCATGATGATGTGATTCGGAAAACTGTAGGCCAGTTTGGAACATTTAGGAATCTGAAATACATTGTACAAAACAAGGCCTAAAATGAAATACAGAAATGTATATAACCTTTTCTTCTACTCTGTAGCTTTCTGTTCCTTTATGAAAGAAAAACCTGAATGCCTGACAGATACATATAAGGCATCTATCACAGTAAATTCTTTCCTCAAGTCATATTATCCTCAAATATAATACTTCTTTCATAAGTCTGATTTGTTTTTATATGCCTTGTTTTCACAATATATGCTGTTGGAGTGGTTAGATTGGTTAAAAGAAGACTTTCTTTACTTGAAGGGCAGTCATTCTCTTTCACCTTTCTATTCTGTTGTCCCTCTTACTGTTTTGCACATTTTTGACCACTCTGTTGTATTGTTCATACAGTTTTTCTGTCTGCTTCATCTAGATATCATTCTGTATTCACTCAGGGTATTTTGTTTTATCAGTAGGAATGAGACATTTTGACAAGGTCACCATGTATGACATGTCAGAAAGCTGCATTTTCTTTCAATCTGAGATGATGTCTTTTCACTGATTTTCCCTATTCTTACGGTAGAGAGGTTTCTCTTGATATTTCTTGATAATTTGTTATTTAGTAGCACCTGACCTATCTTAATGTGGTGATTTAGACATACAAAACAATGCCAATTGTGTGTAGAGCATTTTATCTGTGGGATCTGGGAAGGATTGTCCTCCTTGCTGTAGGAGCTGTATTTCAGTCCTAAACTACAGTCATAAGAAAAGAATCTGCATTTATAGCAGGTTGGTACATTTGGGGGTTGGACTAGATGGCTCTTAAGGGTCTCTTCCAACTCAAACTGATTCTACTACATCTGAGATTTAAAACTGACGTATGAGGTCTTTGCTATGGAAAGTTAGGTGACCTTTTCGACACTCTGAAAGACCACTGAACTCTTTAAATATGAGGAGGAAGACCTTGAATTTAGCTCCATCTTTAGAAAAGTAGCAGGAAAGTAGGAAATACTTCTGCAGTGATTGTATTGGCAGTTTAGCAGATATCAATACCCGACTTTATATGAGGGGAAAATTGTTTTCCTTTAAATAAAACCCCAAACAAAATATATGTCTTTCACTCACACTATCTCACATTCGCAAACACTGGAATGAGTGTATGTCCAAGGAGACTGTTCAGCAGTCAGGCATCCTTCCTGCTTGCATCCACATAAGAGGTCCAGGATCTGCTCCAATGGTATAGAGAGCATGGGATGACAGCTGTGAAGTCTTCTTCACATCTCCTCTTCTCTCCATATGTCGGCCACTCTTTCCAGGTTTTAGATAAGCCTTTTTTTACCTTTATGAACCTGCCAACAGTCTCTCTGTCCTTACCAAGCTCTTGACTCCCAAGAGTCATCACTCTCACAGGTTTTGTCTGCAAGGTCAAAGATCTTGTGAAGCTATACATTTGCCTTTGGTCCTGATGACCTGATAATCCATGTGCTGTTTGAAAAAGCCTGTATAAGATGCCTTTTCCTCCTGTGTCTTTCCTCCTTGTGCCCCAGCTTACAAATATTCCCATTCATTCTTCATTCACTTTTTCTGTTGCAATTCTCTACAAAGGTGGTGGGTAATGACAGTTTCTTTTTGAAATTGATATAACTGGGAGACACTCCAACTTAAGAAACAAGTCCTAACTTCTTGTATTTCTATGACACTACAGGGACTCTGCTTTTGAATACTTATCCAGTATTACTACCCAAATTCAAATATTTTATCGAAGTATTAATTGAGCTAGAGGTCTTTGTATGTAGATTTGGGCTAATTTTAGGAAATTTCATGGTGTTATGGAGCCGATTAATCTAACCCCTGTAGACCCAGCTTTGTTCGGCTGTAGCTGCTGCTGTGTAAACTCTTCATATGAGCAATGATTGTAAGATTATTAACTACAGACAAAAACAATTATTTAGGGTCACTTATCTTAATCAATAGCTATTGCATTGTTCAAACTCATCTCCTCCTAATGTAAATGGACTGAGAGAAAAACCCATCGATGTGCCTAGACTTAGCTCTCTAACAGTATATGCTTCAGGGTAGGGGTAAAACTGTTGTTCAGAATGCAGAGACTTCAGCTGTCAGCCCTCTAAAGAGAGTGAGGAAAAAATTGCTTATGGGTTGTTTTGTACACTGTCACCACCACTCTTTAAAATGAGGGGAGATGGAGCATTTAGACATATAGGAACAAAACACATTACTGTAAAACATTGTGCCGCACCATATGATTCATTATATGCCATCATATTTACACAAAAGTGTAACAAAACAGTTACTAAAGGAAGTTCTTGAGCAAAATGTGGCCTCATCACCCAAAATATTTGCCTTTTCTTGCTCTTTTTTTATCACAATGATTAATTTTAAAGAAGGATGTATCTGCTTAAACAGAAAATATACATAGTGATGAAAATATATTGTTCAAAATTATACAAATCTGATTTGTTTCAGGTTTGTTTTTCAGTCAAGTTTGCCACTAAAACAGACTTTTAAGGAGAAGGGGATTTTATAGATAAATGGAAATATTAAAAAGAAAAATGTAAATATAACTGCTTGCTTTGTGAGAGCTGGCCAGTGTTGAAAAAACAGTCTCCAAAGAGCAAGTCTTTTGACCTTCACACTTGAAGAACCCCTGAGTGTGATTTAAGATTAGGTTAAAAAGTGTTTGTTTGAGTGCAATGTTGTCTGCTTTTATTTGCTATTGTGTTGGATTTTGTGCATGAAAGCCCTGTTCTCTTCTTAAAAGCTTCAAATTCTCAAAACTACTTCTTAAACCTTAGCAATATCAATACTGTGAAAGCAAATATTTATTGTGTTGCATTTTTGCTGTTCAGTGTACATCATGTGCTATCGGTTTAGATTAAGATGAAAGATGGCTGAATCTAAAATTATGTTTTTTAGTCACCTCTGTTTGAAAGACTAATATGTTCACAGACTGAGGAATAAACTACTGTATTCAAATGTTCGAATTACCGGCAAAAAATTGTTATCTTTAGTAAGATCAACAAATTCACAGTCTTTAGGATTCCATGCATATAGACTTCTAGTCTGCTGGCATAATTTCCGACAGCTAACGTTATCTTTGCAAGTCTAGAACACATTGCAGTGTTACAGAGTTGATAGCAGTGTTCTCAACATAATCACATGAAGCTGCAGAATAAGGGTAGGAGTATGGTTTCAGGGCCTGTTAACAGACTTTTACCCTATTTCAGAAAGGTTAAGAAAATTTGTGTTTCTCATCAACATCAGCATGCAACAGCCTAAACCCATCACAATCAAAAGTTCTTCCTAGCTCTGTTGTGCAATTTTGGTAATCTGCTGTTTCTTTTTCCATAGGAGTGTGGTTGTACCAGTAAAGAAACCCCCTCCAGGTAGTCTGGCTGTTACCACTGTTGGAGCTGCCACAGCTGGGAGCGGACTGCCACCGGGTAGTACACCTAATATATTTGCTGCAACAGGAGCTACACCAAAAAGTATGATTAATACAACAGGTATTGTCCTTAAATATTCTTGTGACACTCATTTTGTCTTTGTTTTTTGTTTTGTTACCTTTAGTGATGTTTCGTTTTCTAATCATCTTCATGTTGCTCTTTTTGTAGCTCAAAATAAAACCTGGAAAGATTAAACCTTGGCCTTTGTTAGAGACAGTGTTTTCTTTTGGTCTACGTTTATAATCCCTGATAGTGCACATTGGACTTGCACGGCCTTAAATAAGTTAATAAATAGGCTCAATATTGTTTGATAAGTGTAGTTTAAAATTGAAATAAGCTAACACTTCCAGTGCTCTGCAGTAGAGGATGTTTATGTGATACCTACCAATTAATCCCTCCTTGTGTATCAAAGAAAGTAAAGACAAGTAGCTACTTAATAAATGTATCATAGATTGTAGGGGGTGAATATATTGGACAATTACTATTTGTCAGTGAAAATTATACTCTTTTTGAAGGGTTTTTAGTAAGAAACTACTCAATTTAACTGAATTCATGTCCTATCAGTAGTTGTTTATTGTGACTTATGGAAGGCAGACTAGACCGTCTTTTTAAATTATTTATAATATTAATAATGGGATTCTCTATCATGAAGGAGCCTGTTGACAACAGAGATTGTGGTTTCCAGTACGAAATGAATCCTTAGTGAGAGCAACTGATATTTGCTTAAACTCCTTTGAAATGTCTGGCTATAGTGTGTTTTCTTTCTAAAATAAGCAAAAGCACTTGAGACAAGAGCTCTCTTCAAGGATATCACAACTTCAGTCAAGGGCTGAGAACATGAAAATCTCCCTGGGATTGAAGCAAATAGAGGGGGATGCTTTTGGCATCCTTCTGCTTTATGCATTAATATGAAGACACACACTTTTTTTTTTTCTTTCCTTTAGCAGATTACCTTTAATACCTGGTAATAGAACTTTGATTTTTCTAAGGATAAAAAAATATATCTTAAAACCTAATTTTCCTGAGGCAGATGGGAGGAATGAATACTTTGAATAATGTTATTGCTTCTCTGAACAGTTCCATTTGTGTAGACACTTCTGTTAATTTTGAATAGATTTCCTTTTAGGTATTCTTATGTCATGCAAAAAATATCCTATACTGGCAACCTTGTTTTCCAAATGATACTGAATAGTAGTAAGCTTTTCAGTCTTCTCACTGATTAAAGATCTGAACTATTTTGCCTGGAATGTAGTAGCTCTTGTTTGTAAGTAATTGCATTTTAACATCAGTCATTTTCCCAATGCTGTTCTTAGTAGAGGACAGTATTGCAGAGGCCGTGGTACATTCACTGTGGATTAAAGGCTCCTTTTTTTGATAGATCTTACAATTTCTTTTTTTTTTAATGAAATTGGTTTTGGTGCTAATCTATGGATTAGCTTGATTAAACAAAAATTATTGATAGAATGGAATTTTAGCAAGTTTGAGGTTTAATTAGAACTATATATGTACTGAATTCTTTAGTAAAGCATTTTATGAAGATTTGAATTTTGGAAGATTTGAGTTTTGTATTAACATTTTAGAAATGCTAGACATATTAACGTCAGTTTTTAAAAAAGCAGTATCACACTGAAAATATTTAAATATACATTCGATAAAAATTCTCATTTTGCCTTTTTTTAATTAAGCTATGTCTATGGTAGTCAAAACAGAGACTCATGTATGTCAGTTTTGGAGACATGTAGACAGCGTATCAAGATACTTTCTGGTTTATAGACTTGTAATCTATGAAATACCTATGTTATTAATGATTTTAAAATAGCAGATAACATTTAATTGAACAGCAAATTTTTTTTTTTTTTGCTGTGATAGAAAAGAAGTAGAATGCAATTTTTTAGAAACACTAGATGTCCCCCCAAACCTATTTACAGTTATTTTTACAGTACGTCACAGATACTCTAGCAATACAGTTATATCTGTATATGTATAGAGACGTATATTCTGTGCTGGACTTCTCTGAAAGGTGGGGTTTTTCTCAGTTATTCATGGGTTGCAGTCAGTGTTTACATTCCACCTGCCATTGCTGTCACACTCAATGTCACTGTCACGATTTAATGAGATGTATGTTACTGAACTCCTTTAGTGCTGTGAATGTATCTTTGGGAAGATAGGTTTTCTTCCTTCATCTTTTTATGTAAGAAACTGACTTTTTAGTTTTTTAGACTAGATTTCTGTAGTTTGTATCCTGATCTTCCTTCTATGTTAATCCAATAGTTCTAGGTCTGTCTGACCTTCTGAAAGCCTAGTTGGTTGAACAACTTGGCAACTGCATTTTTAAATAAACTTAATGAAGAAAATTTTACTTTGGAAGGAAAAGGAAAGAAACAATAAAAATATGTGTTGCCTACACATACGCAAATAAAAATATGTGAATAATATACATACACACATGCACACACAGAGACATATAAATATAAGTGAAGGCTTAATCTTTTTTAAGATATCCTATTCTCAGTTAAGTTGCTGTGATTCCTAGGTTGGGAGAGAAAATTTACCTTATATTTTTGTGTTTCTCAGTGTGTTTGGGTGCATTTAGAATTTGTATTTAATCCAAGTCAGAACACACAGTGTAAGCCACAATCCATCTCCCAATCTCATTATTAAAAAACCAACCTAAATCATTTCCTAATCTAAATCCTGAACCTCACCAGCTACTTTAGTGTCAGCAAACCCAGTAAATCCTGCTGCATTTTGATACTGGTTTGAATATAAATGTTCTTAAATGAGCTAGTCAAAATTCCAATCTTTACCTTAATTCTTTTATCAGTAAAAAAATATCTAAAGACACAATTAAAAAAAAAAAAAATCTCATTCCCGCTGCCAGAGAATTTTTCACACTTAACAGCATTTGACCTCTACTTCACTGCTGGCTGGCTGCTTAAGCAGTTAAGAAACCATAAATGCATTGTAGGCCTCTTCAGAAAACTGAAAAATAATATATACCTGTGTAATGCAAAGGACAGTGATGTATCAGCTGCTAAAACTGACCAGAAACAGGGAATTAACAACTATAATTTTTTAAAATTGCCAGAATAATGTCATTGATCTCTAAACTGGGGTTCCTCACCCCTCATTGCTAACTTGGATAAATCTTGTTGCTTGTCAGCCTCTTCTCTGGTAGCATTGCAGTCCCTCAGGCTTTGAACTCCAGCTCCAAGACTGTTTGTAGCTACCTCTCTTGCAGTGATGTGTTGCAGAAGGACTGTGCAGAACAGGGACAGCATTTATCACAGCACTCTCACTGTTCATGGCCTCTCTGAGCTTTTGCTGGTTTGCTTCAGAGAGGCTGAACTCACAGTACCGTTTCAGCAAACATGATAGATTGGCATTTAGAGTCTAAGTTTAGCCCTTAGCTCTGACCCAGATCACTTAAAGTATAAATATATGCTCTGTGTGCATCTTTTTTTCTGGGCAGCTGTTCACAACCCATTGAAATGATACCCCCATTGCCCTTCCTACTTTTAAGCTTTTATGATTCTCCTTAAATCAAGGAAGGAAACAGAAAAATTGTAATTAGGGTCTTAATACTTCTCAGACACTAATTTCCCCTATTACTTCCTGAAGTGATACACATTTTTTCATCTACTTTGTAATTTTTTAATTTCTGTTTTATTTTCTGCCTGTAGTTGCAACTGGGCAGCCAAGTGTGCATACATAAATATTTTTTTGAAGTATTTAAAATTCTATTCTCCACTCAAGCTCAAATATACCTTTACTTTAGCAAGATCTTGCTTTAAAGGATGATGTAAAATTATTTTCAAATTTGGAATAATATTTGGGCATAATGAAAATGAGGTAAGGATTTCTTTTGCCTGACTTTCAATAGATTTTAAGCTTATTATTTTTATACCACCAAAGTTAAGGTATTAATTGTTATGATAATCATATGCAAAGTTTTTCATTATTTTAGAATGAATAGCATTGTTTCCACACTTAGAAGTAGGTTAATAATACATGGACTATATTAAAAGCTTCTAAAAATTTTGTTTCTTAAGATGGAACTAAGGTTTGTGTTTTTTTGGGGGACAGGTGCAGTAGACTCAGGATCTTCTTCTTCCTCTTCGTCATCCAGCTTTGTAAATGGTGCTACCAGCAAAAATCTCCCAGCTGTCCAAACTGTTGCTCCAATGCCAGAGGATTCAGCTGAAAACATGAGGTACATGGGTTCTATCTTTTAATATTAATTATAATTTCTCTTCCCAAAATGCTGGGAAAAAATAGCTCATTTAATGTGCATTATTGTAGTTATACATTTGCTACAGTGTGTATACTTTTGGGATACTAAGAGTGTATAGACTAAAGTAACACTTCACTGAAAAGTGAGTTTTTCAGCTGAAGAGTCTAACTTGTTCAAACTATGCCAGACACTAAAACTTCATTAAGGTCATTTTTCAACTGGCTGTTTTTTTTCTTTATTCAATAATGACAGTACAAATTGGAAAGTAAGCAGTTTGGTAATGGAGCACTATTAAGTGGAAAGAGAGACTCAACCTCTCCTGAGCAAACAAAAGCCTGTGTTAAACTGGAGAGGACAAAAACAGACCTGCGTTTGTGACGGTCGCTAAATGGGGCACCCAATCCGAGTTGGTGTCACAAGAGACTCATGCCCAGGGATAGCTAATACCTCTCTTGCCCTGACTGGCAGCCAGGAAAATGTCCTCTGACATTCCTATTAAATATCTTGTAAAATAGGTTATTATTGTGTATTAAGGTTTTGCTGCAGCACTTCAGAGACAAATTTTTGACCTTTTCAAGGTGCACATGCATCTGCCCTAAAAAGCTGACATGGGACATATTAAGGAGTGATCAAGGGTCCCTTAATTGGCTGGGCAGTGCAAGGTATGGCTGCAGGAACATTGGAACGCAGACAGCAAGCTAGGTGCTCATAGGCTGTTCATGAGGTAACAAGCTTAGCAGCTCATGAACAAGAGACTTCATTCCCTAATAAACTGGAAAGGAAATAAACCTAAATCAGGGGCCCTTCATAACTCATTAAAAAAAAAATAAAATTAAAAAGTTGGTGCTTCAGTGATTTAACACACTGTGAAAAAAATTCTTTTTTTTTTGCTGGTCCTGCCTGAAGGGTCAGATGAGTTGTGCAGGTGGAATCACAGCAGTGGGTGCAGGTTCAGGCTGAAGGTGGAAGGGAAGTTGGTTCCACTCCAAAAAGATGCAAACGTTCCAGGAGACAATGATTGTTTGTATGATGTTATTTATTGCTTGGCAGTTTCATAAGGCAAATTAGTAAAATTTGGTGTAATTAAACCATTCCTTTTGCTTCTTGTCTTCATATGCTAGGACAACGCTTCACAGAGGGAGAAATCTTTTTTCAAAATTCAGATATGCATGTTAAAATTTGTTTAAATTAAATAGGTATGTTAAAATTCAGTTGGATCATTAATTAGTTTCTTTTTCAGTTATTATAATAAATGCAATGTTCTTGTGTTTTCACAAGCATTTTTAAATTTTTTGTCCTGGAATCAAAGAAAAGCTTGAGTTGCAAAATCTGGAATTAAAATTTTGAATTCAGAATTTGAACTCAGATGTAGTTGTACTCTGAGTAGTAGCTGAGATAAGGAACTAACATGTAGACAACTTAAACTCTAATCAACCCAAGGAATGTCTTTTGGGCTTTTTTTCCTTTCTTCTTCCCACCCTCCATACTCCTTCTGTCTAAGAAACAACTAAACTTTCATCTTGATAATTTTTTTTTTGTTGTGTCATATAAATTCACTGTGCTATAGCTTTTATGAGATTAAAAATCAGAGTTGTTTGTGGGCACAGAGAGTGTGACACAAAAGCTAACGTATCTAAGCCTTCCCTTATAGCAATTGCATAGGAAGATCTGATTATGGCTGTAGACTGGGCAGAGAAAAGTGTGGAGGAGAATGATCCTGGACTTTTAAACATTTAATAGTCTTGATGTGGAGGAAGAGGTTTGTCTTGGAATGAAGTTGGGAAGGTAGCATACTTGGGACTGGGGCACTGGTGTACACCCTGACCTCTCTTTGTATTTTCTTGTGACCAATTCAAGGAGAAGGTAATAAGAACCTTCCACAGGATTATTTGGTCTTTTTGATCATAGTTTTATAAGTGGTTTCTTTTTTTACTTTGGTCTTTCAGTCTTTTCTGTCATAGTTTATCACCCTTCTTTATATAAATAATATATATATTTATATATAAACAAATTATAAATTTATATAATGTATAGTAAATATTATAACAATATATATTATATGTTATATATACTTCTATATATATCTTGTTTTCTGATGTGTGTTGTCTTTAATCTGCAAATTAAATAATCTCGACTTTGGGAGTTATTAAGAATTTATTTTCATTGAAGGTCCAGAAAGGGAGAGGGGAAAAAAATAATATTTCTTCACAAAACCCTGTTAAAATCTCTTCATTCAGTCATCAAAAATAGTTACATTAATCTCCACTGGGAATCCCCTAATGATCACACTATGCTTTATAAGGTATAATAAATGTTACAAACAGCTATAGAATCAATTCATTCTCTCTCATCTGTATGAGTGAATACAGAAAAAGCAGTAAATGGGTTACCCATTTCCCTGACAAATTTTTGGAGCCTCTGTGTAGATTTATTTCTTGATTTTGCTTATTCTTTTTGGAACTGAAGGACCAGAGCTCTACTCAATTTTCAACATGTAAATGCACCAGGCATTTTTCTTCTTTCTCTATTTAAATATGAATTTCTGTCCTTAGATATGCATTTTTAAAATGTGCTAACCTTTGATCTCATTTTTTTACAGAATACTATTCCAAATTGCCCATTAATATGTCCATAGTAAACAAGACCCATCAGCTGTCCATTTGATCAGAAGTTGTTTATTAGTAGCTCATCCAAGGTGTTGGTTAATACCATATCTGTCCTTCCAATGTTGCTTAATTCTTAAGTAAAAATTGATCTTAATTTATAAATATTTGAACTTGAATTTCTTTCAATTTTATGTGAAATTTTCAGAGTTAACTTTAAAATGAGGGATTTTATGAAACAATTTGCAGCAAAAGTACCTTTTAAAACATTATTTAGATAAGTCTAGATTAATCTAGGGGTTTTTTTGTCTCTTATCATAAAACCTTGGGTTAGATTCATGTTGCAAATTAAAAACTCTAAGCTAGTCACCTGCATTTCAGCTACAGTCAATAGAGGCTTTACACCAGTGGTGTCCACTTCAAATAATCTTTTAAAAACAGCCTTAAAGGGCTGGTGATATGAGTCCATCCTTTAGAGTATTAGAAAATCATAATCTGAATTCCAAATGGGAGGCAGCACACTGAAAGAAATTATGCTATAGAAGTTCAGTAAAATAATTTCACGCTAGCGAAGGAAAGCTTCCAATATGTTTACGACATCAGCTTTCTTTTTAAATGTAGGGATCTTCAAGTGATCTGAGTTAAAACATCCACATTTATTTAGTGTTTATAGATAGTGGGTAAAGTACAAAATTTAAATGTCAGTGTTCATTCTTTTAGACTCTGTAAATAAATGTAACTTCTTCCTATAACTGCATTTTTGAATGCCAATAATATATTGGTGCCATAATGCAAGCATAATGAAAGCCCCTTCAGCCATGAGCAATCTGAAAAAGAACAGCAAAAATTCGTGGTAGATCAGAATATGTATGTAAGTTCGTTTCCACTTTAAAGTAATAGTTTTAAGATAATACAGTATGTTTTTAATCTTGACGTAAGAATTCCAGAGGGCAAAGGTATTACACCCTGTCAAGTTTTAAAAGGGAAGAAGGAACCTGAAAGGGTACAGTCCTCAGCACACTGCTGACATTCTCAGGGTAATGCTAGTTTGTATCCCCAGACAAAGGAATATTATTTCTGATATTTAAGAAGCAAACAGAAGTCACAACACCTCTTCTCATTGTGTAAGGAAAAATTAAGGACTATACCATGCTTCAAAGAGCCTCAGCAGCAGAGAGGTCAAATGCAAAGGCAAACCTGGGATCACGTTCCATTAAAGTTGAAGAAAAGAATATTGGTTCTCTTGATATCTGTTCTATAACACTTTCTCATATGTTCCCTTGCAATACCAAATACTGTTATTTGAAGGCTTGAATAAACAGGCAAGTTGCATTTCTGATTGTTTGGGGTCAATAAAAAGAATCTCTTTTCAAGATTCCAAATGTGTGTAAAATCAGATTTTAGCTGAAATAGGAGAAATAGACCTATACTTGAATATCTGACATCCCTCTTAATCATGTTTGAAAATGATAACAAAAATTTTACTTGTTATGAGGTACTTGTACTTGTTCTGCAAATACTTTAGAATTTATGAGGCTGATACACTGCTGATTCTGATAAGCTATTTCGATTTCCTTAAAGCCATTTAAAAACTGTAATGTTTAATCAAATTATGATCATCTTCTTTTCTAAAGAAGCTTATGGAAACTTTTTAAACATGTTTGATTTGACATCATTTAACTTCTATTGTGAAGTGTTCTTCCAGTCATGGTCTCTGTTTTTTTTCACAGTATCACTGCAAAGCTTGAAAGAGCTTTAGAAAAAGTGGCCCCTCTCCTGCGAGAAATTTTTGTTGATTTTGCCCCTTTCCTTTCCCGAACATTATTGGGCAGTCATGGACAAGAGCTGTTGATTGAAGGTACTGTTTCTGTTATAAGATTATGTTATTTTAGCTATTATTCATTTGATATGAAATTTTTTTCATTTTCACTAGACTTTGCATAACTATTTTTGATAAATAAATTAATCAGTTTTTAATATATTCTGATTTCACTTCCTTGTATTTAATTTCATTTTTAAAAATTTCGTGTGTTAGCTTTTGTACCCGTTTTTTCCCTGAGATGCTGTGTGAAGATACATCCTGTCACCTTAAAATGCAAAATCCTCTCTATAGTTTGCCTTTCTCTCCTCAGACTAATTCAGTGGTTCAGCCTGACTTTGAGAAACTAATGAAAAAACAATTAAAAAGTGTAGTCTACTCACACAAAAGAAAGTAAAAGGAAGACCATGCTCCAACATTATTGATGCATGTATCTGTGTTTGGTAGGGTTGTTATTTCCTCAGGAAGGTCAGTTGGATTCACACATGCAAAGAGGTGTCCCTAGAGGGGGAATAAAAAGCGAAGATTTTTAAAGAAGGGTATCCTTGGCCACTTTCAAGGATTTTTTTGGGGTCTATGCACTGTCTTTACTACTTTGTATTTAGAAAATTTGCCTCATAAATGAGGCAGGAAATAATGCAGAAAATATGCAAAAAGTGCAAATATGGCAAGCTCATGAAGAAAGTAGTGAATCAGTACTAATGCAGTTAAATAGTGAAAGGGGAATTTACATGGCCTCCCAGATCATGTATTCTGGGAAATATATTCATCCAAGTAAACTTTTTCCTTCAAGGATTGTTGTTACACGCTGTATTGCTGTTTATTGAGAGGAAAAAGTCTCTTTCTGTCAAGGCTTATAGTATGTGAAGGTATACACAGAAAAAAAAATACAGCTTTGTGTTCAAATTCCAAATCTCCTTCTATTAGACTTGTGTTTTACCTAAATATTAGTGTACAGTTTTTCTGTGGTAATTCAATGATTAGGTCTCACAATGTTGCTCTTGTTACTAGAAATATTTACATCGTGTAAATGAAATCTCCTAGACCATTTTCTTCTTTTGTCTTATTATTGTTTAATAAGACTAAGGAATGGTATATTAGCTCACTAATGCTCAGAAGCTTCAGATATTTTATATTAATTTCATAGCTGTAAGTTGCACTTCTCACTTAATGACACCTGAAGTTAATGGTCTGAGATTCCCATTGAGGTGACTGTGAGATAATTGATGGGTTACATTCTTAAATCTCTTATTTCGGTGAAGTTGGTTGAAAAATTTGTAGCAGCCTTATCCTTTTTTCATTTGGCAATTTATCAATTGTGCTGTAGTTTTTATAAAATATGACTAAAATTATCTGGGTTTTACTTGAGTTCTTTTACAGATTAAAAAAAAATCTTCATTGATGCCATTCTGTTATTGTCTTTGGTCAGATCTGTAGCATGAACAAGGCTATAACAACTCCCAGGATACGACAAAGACTGCAAAGCTAGAGGTCACAGGAACCTCACAACTATGTTGCAGTATTTTATCTCACTGCTTATCCAGAGAGAAATGTTTTGTTGGCTTGTATCTGGCTTGTAGCATGTTTCTGATAACTACTTGGAGTATCATTCCAGATTTCGTCCCATCTATGACTTAACCACCCAATTCAGAATCAGAAAACATTGTTTACAAACCAAACACTGAGTTCTAAACCAAGTAGTATCCTCCCCATCATTTTTCTTTAATGTTCTGTCTAACCTTCTCTTCAATCATTCTTTCACTCCTGATTTCTATAAACCAGTTCTTTCTTCCCAAGATATTGAAATAACAATCTATGGAGTAAAAAATCCAAGCACACCCTACATTTTTACACTGCAGGACTTGAATTTCTCTTTACAACCTCTGAAAAAAGTTGGGCTTTTTTTGTTCTTACAGAGGATTCAGAGAGTTGCTTTTATAGACATTGTGTACTTCTGATCTTTTCTTTCTTCACTGCCTCTATGAGACCCTTTTTCTCAACTAAACTGAAATCTTGCCTAGTTAAGTTGCCTTTGAAAGAGAATTCCAAATTCTCTCCTTGTTTAATACCAGATTTACCTTGAGAAATTTCCTGTCATTGCTTACTGAAAGCCAGTGGTAGTCTTGAAGTACTTGAAAGTGCCCTTCAGGTAATGACTCTGCAAAACAGAGGGTTTTAATGGCGTTATTCAAGATATGAGAGTGAATAGAATTCCTGTGGGGCTTCGATAATTAAAATTTGATTTTTTTTTTAAGTGACAAGCAGTAATTAACTTGACAGTTTTACACACAATAATTTAATTTGTTACTTTACATATAAATGTTTTAGTTAGAAGAATCAAAAAGGAGCAAATAAACTCTATGTTATTAAGTCTTTAGGCACTGTCTGTTTTTCAAATTGATCACCATAAAAATATCTGTTGTGTTCTATGAAGCATGTACTTTTAAGCTTGACATAATAATACCTTTCCTTCTTTGTTGTTTTTCAAAACCTCCTTATGGTATGAAGCTTTTTCCCTATCAGATTCTGCTAAAAGCTGAATACTGTCAGACATCCTTCATGGCATGTGCTTTTTCCTGAAGCTCTTTCTAGTGCTCTTGTGCATGTGTGTGTATAAGAAATGCCAAATCATTTTCAGATTTGATAAGAATGTACAGTCTTGTAGCTTACTCTGCATACTGAAGAGCACAAAAGAAAAGGAAGCAGAAAACAAAATTAGTTTTAATACTTCTAAACCAGGTTAATTATGCAAACTTTCCAGAGTATCTGATGCTTTGAGATACGTCTTGTCAATATATTTTTGGAAATGTGTATGCAACTTAGTTATGATTTCACCTTTTTGTAGTAGTGCAGCTGCCTCGAACTTTTGGTGAAAAATCTTGCAGTCATATTCTTTTACATCACCTTTAATCATCATTCTGTCTCAGGGAAGACTGGCAGATCTATTCTTTGAGTAAACTATACTTAATATCTTTGTGGCTTCTTAACTTTTGATTAGAGTTGAAATGTACAGGCTTCAATGATCTGGTCAATCTAGGCCAAAAATTTAGACCAGCAATACTTGAAAGTGTTCATTTTCCTTGTTTGTTTTGGTGAATTCCCAAATGTGACTGATAACAGAGGAACCCTATCAAGTAGTAATCTGACATTGCAGAATATATTTATTGGTAAAACTCTTCATCTATTTACTCCACTAAAATTAACAAATTACTAATTACTGAAATAGTTACTTTCTCCTTTTGCCAAAACCAATTCTTTCTTCAAAGAAAGAAAGTGTATCTTACACTCAACTAAATTTCAAATGTTTCATCAACTTCTCAGAGTATTTTATAAGTGGAAAATATCCTCAGTGATGGGTTAAAAAGGACTTATTTGCATTTGAATGCAAATAGCTTCAAACAGAATATACCAGAACCAGCCCAGCACTGCTGTGGTTCATCAACTGAGGTTCTTCCAATGCCTCAGAGAACAGAAGTTTGCAAAGGTTAAAATCGTCCGTATAGAATCTAATTGGAAACAAACATGCAGTATGTGTAGGTCACATATTTGAGCTTAGCAGAGCTCATTGTGGAGTTCCATTTAACACTTGCACAGATATGTTTTCACTAACTAGTTTCCATATGGTCTGCAAATCCCCCCCATGTAAAGTGCATTGCAACATTCTAGCTTTTAGGTGAAAATGTTACAGGCAAGTGTAATCTGATCTGTAGCGAAAGAAAAGCTATATCCTCTTTTTTTCAAGCGCAGATGGGTCAAAGTATTTCCACTACAGCTATTCTTGAAGTGTCTTGAGCTGTAAGTAGAGGTCCATGATTGAAACATCGTCACACAGAATGCTTTCCCTTCTCTTGAGTGAGGTACCAAAGAAACTTCGCTGATGCTTTTATTTTGCTTTATCATTAGCTGGGTAGAAGGTCAGTCAGGTAGCCCTTCTCCAAAGGATCTCTGATGAATTCCTTGGTGTACATTTGATATGTTTCTGATACAGGCACAATTCAAATCAGATGACAGAGAGAATGTTTTTGTGCTGATAGGAGAAGAATCTGTTTCTCTTCATTAACTCACCACATGGCCCTGTGAAAATATTCAATAGAGATGGTGATGGACTAGCTTCGTTTGATGTTTGACAGGAGGCTTCTTGAAACAATTGAAAAATTGCCCAAAACATTCCTTTGGCAACCACAGATAGAACTTGGGTGCTAAATGACACTACTTTAAAAGCTCCCCAAAGCCACAAATGTGACATCACTGTGGCATCTACCACTACTGGCACAACTAGCTTCTGATTTCCTTGAATACTGAATTTTGTGTTAGGAAAAGCAGAATAACCATTATCCTTAAGATACTATAGTAATCTGGAAATCTGTTATATTTTCTGGAGAAAATTTACTTTTTTGGGGCTTAACATGCCCCTTGTGTTTCTCTTAGAAACTTTTCAGAACCTTTGTATTACTCTGTTTAGGAGCACAGATGCTATAAAGTAGAAAAATGCATGTACCTGCAGACCTTTTTTTCCCCTGTACATATAAGTTTCTCATTCTTTTATCTCATTTTGCCACATCCAATGTATTTTTGTTTGTGTGTCCAGGTATGCTTTCTTTCAACTAATGAGACTTATGGTAATTGCCCTACCAGTCTGTAGCACAGCATGTAGACAACATTCTGAACAAAATAAATTAATTCATAAACAACAGCAAGTAAGAGGTGAAAGGAATAAATAAATAATTTTATGATTTTAAATTTTGTATTAACTCAAATTAACAGTGTGTAAATAAAACCTTAAGCTATTCATGGTACTGAAATTTCTATAATACACTTTTTGATTCTGCTTTGCTATTTTTATTAATAACCTTTTTCACAGTGTTGAATTGTTTCTGGCAAAACTAAGTGCTTAGGTGAAGATATACAAAATGAGAAGGAAAGCCATTGCATTGGAGTGGTATGTTACATTTTCTGGACTAACCAAAACTCAAGAAAAAGCCAGATTTCAACATAGCCAGATGCTGAGTGCAATTTCTAGGAGCAAAGAACATAGACTTAGATCCATCCTAGAGGGTAGGAGATGAGGGACAAAGCCATGCTAAGAATGTAGGGATTGCCAAAATAATTGGGATACTTGGCTCCCTTAGCTCAGTGCTGAGGCAACAAAGACTTGTCCAGTCCTTAGAAGAACAGATGAGGATATGATTCCATTTCTATGCACAAATTTGGTGAAACTCCTACTATCTTATTCTATAATCAGCACTTCAAGAGTGAAACACACATTGCAGAGGTAACGACAGAGCAGGGCACAGGAGCGACTGATGGGTGGGATATAAACTCCATGCAGTACAGTGTAAGGAGCTTGCTATGTTTGATGTATCAAAAAGAAGAAATCAAAAGTTAAATAGTACAGGATGCCTTAGCCTTTCCACCAACAGAATGCCTAATGAGGGTAAATATAATTGGAAAACTTTAATAGGGCTTCCCCTCAAGTATTGCAATTGATTCTACTTTTAGCCATTATGACTATTTTAAAAATTCTAAATATAATCTTCAATCCAGTTTCTCAAGAAGAAAAATGTCATGTATTTGCTGGATACTTTTAGAGCTTCTTTGTGACTTTTAAGCATGCGAATTTAAATTTTCCCTGTGCCACATCATGCAAGGAATGGTAGTCTGCATTAACCTTAATTTGCTTTAACATTGCCATGGCTGCATTTGTTCACATGGTGCTAGACGGGTGTACTTCAGTGTCAGAGAGCCACCTGCAGAAATCAGTAAAAAACAGTGGGTTTTTTTTCCTTGTTCTGCAACTGACTGCATCTTAACTGTAGATGCAGTCAAGAATATATAATTTTCCCTTGAGGCATCAAAGACGGTCAGTGCTTATGTCACTTTATCAAATAAGCCTTTCTTCTGATTTTTTATAGGTGTGATCATGTGTGTAGATATATAAATTGATTTTCATTTTTAATATAAGAAGTTCTTTAATCATTATCTTGAAGTTCATTTTAGTATGAGACATTTTCTCCTTTCTCTTCATAATGAAGTTTGTCTTTTTAGGGAAGCCTCATATAAGGCTCATGCCAGCCATGGTTTCATCTCAGATTTCAGAGAACTCTTGCAATTGTATGACTGCGTAGCTATATATGTAATTTGACGTGATTTTTTGAGAGCATGAAACTTATGTGATTGCACTAGGTGAGGAAGATCAGCCTTTTAGTCCCTTGATAACTTTTCAATGTGTTGGCCAGCTTCAGCCAGTTTAACAGAGAGAGATTGCTTAAAAGACTGTATTTTTACACAGTGTTCCCAAATATAAAAATCTGTTTAGAAAGAAGATACCCTATAATATCTTGGATTAGGGTTAGGGTGTGTTTCTTATTCACCTTCAATATTTGCTCTGCACTATTATTTAAGGTATGCCATCATTGTTTAGTAAAGGAATGGAAAACTGAATAATAATTCAAAAAGAATCACACCTGATCCATTTGTGGCTGTAATATACTGTATTGGTACAACACTATGGGTATGGCAGCAGAAGGAATGGGAAAGCAATTGATAAAGCAGGACTGAGGGAGCAGTAGGAGCTCAGTCCTATTAGACATCAGGGAATCCCTGTTAGAAATCAAGGCAGATGTTAAAACTTTCTGTGTAGTGGTCAGGTCAGTGTCATTTGCAGTAGGTGTCTCACTGGACATGATCACTTTGTTCTGTAAGGATGAGGAATCTCATGGATTATTTGGTTTGTACTGTGTCAGGAACTCTGAATTGATTTTCAAGGCTAAGTTCATAATGTACTTCTCTGCCGTGCCACATCCCACTCCTTTTCCATGTCCCTTCTTCTTTGTCTAGGAAGGGGTGATGCTGCATGTTTAGCACAGTGCAGTTAAATCCAATGAATTTCCTGACTCAGTCTTCTACAAGACAGTTTTCCCGAATCTGTGGTAGTAGTATTCCTATTCATAGATTCCTTTTTATCTTCACTATAAAGACTTTCAAAAAGATCCCAGGAAAACCACACTACTATCTGAAAATAAGTCCTGTTTAGATAGTGAGGTTGGAATAATGATTTACTGATAATGCTTTTATTCAGTAAGTTAAGGTTTGTGTTTTCCTTTTTTACTGTATGAATTTCTGCAAGCAATTTTCAAGATTAGGTTTTTACCATGAAGAAAACCTAGGTCATTTGGAAACAGGGCATGTAATCCTCCAAGAGATATAATTTGAAATACTACTGCTGATTGAAAACCTGCCTGTACACGTTGTAATCCATTCATAAGCAGGAAAAATAAAAAGTTTATGAATTTTTAACTATTTATAGACATGTCAGAAATTTGTTTTATGAAATTCTCTATCTGTGGTTGGTATGATTAGCTCATAGTATCTTAGTGAAAGGCTCCACAGTGTGATCATGTTTCTGCACACACTTCAGGACTGATTGTGGATTTTACTAAAAACACATGGAGGCAGAAAACAGCTCCAGAAGTCTATATGGTAGGAACAAAGAAATTCTGAAGGGCTAAATGTATATTCAAATCTGCCTATTTATTTACACCAACTCCAGAGAGTCAAGGTTCAAAGCTTTGCAACTTCCAAAGTTTTTTTTAGAGTATGCTATTAGTGATAAGACAGATGCCAATTCAGAGAACTGAGGAGCAGGTGCCACAAAAAAGTCTCTGTTCATGACAGTGAAATCATCAAACTATAATGACCCCAAGTTACAGAACATTTTTCTTTCACATAATATTCCTTTATGAAATCTTTAAAGGGATGTCATTACAAACACCAGAAAGAGGATACACATTCATTCAATTTTAACTCTTGATTTACTGAAGTTCCTGTGTGCAGAAGTATGTTCTGAACAGATGTTTAACATGGCAGGAAACATTATAGATCAGAGATCCAGATAGCAACTAGGAAATGCATAGCATCTGGCACCTTTTTGAAAGTAAACCTGCCAATAATTAATTACACATATGAGTCACTCTATCCCTGTCTAATGAGTTGGACACTTACTAAGATGTATTAGACTATGGAACAGAGGTTAACTGCTCATGCCCTCTCCTCTGTCTCTGACTTGTGTGGTCCCACTGTAACTTAAGGGTAGAAATCATTGTTGGCACTCAGGTTATATGTCGTTGATTATATTATCATTATTACGTTGATTAATAATTAACATGTCTTTACAATCCAAAATGTAAGGAGTTCCCAATAGACAGAAAATGGGGGTCTTCTGTTGATTTGACAATGGAGGGAAAAAAAGACTGAAATTGTGAGACTAACTGTAAAGTTAAGTTAGGAGAGGACAGATGTAGAAAACTAAAATAATAATAAATACATGCCCTCAGGAAAGCAAAAGCTGGTAATAGAGTAAAATAGTCAGGTTTGCTGGAAAGAAGCTCTGAAAGCTTTCCTTGAAAATATAGAAGCCACCAGATGTTTGAAGTTACTAAATTATTGTTGAAAGTGCTATTATAAAATTTTATTATTAGGAACAAAAGAAATGCACAAAATACTGGAGCCTTTAAAGAGTAAGAGAAGGAGTTAGTTGTTTGTGATCCTTGGGTCCCACTTACTTCAGAAGTATTAGCCACTTTCTCACAATTTTTTTCTTCAAGCTAGTGGCCTGTACTCCACTTGCAAGCCAAAAGGCCAAGAAAGGACTGGACCTTTTGCTCAGAATTCTAGAAAAGTACCCTCCCTGATGTCCATCTCCCTGGTACCCTCCTTGATAGTCCATCTTTGTTGTAATAACATGTAATAGCATCAGTTTCTGTCTTTCTTCTTGCTTTAACTTTTCAGCTTTACTGGAAAATATTTTTAGCGAGCTTTCCTACTAAACTACTACAAAACAAACAAACAAACAAAAAAAAAAGGTAGCAAGAGAGCTATTTAAAGTTATTCCAAAGCAATAATTTTTAAGAGATTTTGGAGGAAGTTCTTAATGTGTGCAGGCACTACTTTAACACAGCCTGTAGGTGGACTCGTCATATCAGGTATACAGCAGTGCTGAATGGTAACACTGGACTAAGTTGTACAATATTTTTTTTTAGAACAGCCACCTTTCCCCCCTTATTATTTTCTCCTCTACTGTCCAGGTCCAAAGAAAAATGAGGTGGTATGCCAAAAAGGTATTCAGTATCTACAGGATGTTCATGCTGTGACTGAAGCTCTCCACAGGCAGAGGTTCTCTGGTTCTTATTCCACTTAATTCATCATTCAGAACTCAGCAGGGGACTCTGCCTGATTTTGGACTTGAAACAGTTAGGCTGGTATTTGCCCCAGCCCTTGTCCTCTAAAGGCTTAAAAATGGAATCAATCTACTTTATTATACCGGCAGTGTTTTCCAGAGAACAACCCAACTCTGATAATCTATAGGGTGCAAATAACATCTCTGTATCCTATATTGCTGTGAAAGATGTTTTTCTCATGAGACATGGTAAAATAATCCTTTTCCATGTAGCGTGAACTCTGTGACTAGGTTCTTTACAAAATTAATCTCATTAGGGCTGGTCACAGTTTTCCCTTATATATTCCTTAACTTTCCATCTACTTACCACCTGTTCTTATGACCCAGACTGAAATATTTTAATTAGTGACCAAATCTACTGAATTTCTTTACTAGTCCTGATGGTTTAAAGGAACTTCTTCAGTTCATCCTGTTGGATATGGATTTGCTCATTTCTATGCCATTAAGGCTTAAAAAAAGAATATTGCACAAAAACTATGAACTCAACTTGAGAAACTAATACACTTGAATCTTAAAAACATACCTGTTTATAGAGCCTTTTCTGATAGAAAATAAACTTAATTATGTCATAAACGTTAATGAACCCTCAAGCTTGATTTACCTAGATGGTAACAGACACCCTACACACCTGGGATTGTTTTTGCAGGAACTAAGATACTATATCTTTACTGCGTTCAGTGCAACTTTATGTTAAATTTTGCCTTCTTTAGAAATGCTAGACATCTTTTCTTTTATATCATATTTTTGTATGATGGTGTGTGGAATTTTATGATTCAGTCTTTTCTTACTTCTTGTCTGTGGAGATTTTCTTGCAATGAGAAACCCTCATGCCGAAAGAACTTGTCAGACAACAGAGACAGTTGTGATATGTCAAATTAAGATGGCAAAGTGATGTCAAGGCAGGTCTAGGGAGAGCCCATAACAATGTTACTGTCAAGTAAATAAAGAAAACTGAAACACAAGAAATACAAGTTATTTCAAGAGATCTATGACTGTGGTAGGTTTTTGTGTTTTGAGAGACACTGTTTCAGAATGATTACCATTTGTCAGTAGGGCTTCAGGATAGAAGCAAGATCGGATGGCTGCCAGCTAAGGTCAGCAAAGTTCAGTTTGGAGAGGGAGATTTTTTTTTTTTCCTTGTTATCAAATTCTCAGGAAACATTTATATTTATGCAAAAATTAGTTTTGCTACTCAGGAGATCACATCTACTTGAAATAATGGTCATCTTGGCCTTAGAAGTTTAGGAAGCTGCATGAGCTCTTTGAGGTTTTGTTGTACGTCTTATTTGCAGCTGCACTGGTGCACTCAGTGCAGCCCCAAAGTTGCTAAAGAGAAGAAATATAGGGAAGTAAGGAGGATCAGTATAGAGGATTTATTGCTATGCAGCTTAACCTTTTCTCACCATCCTTTTTTGTCATTCACCAGGCACATATTTCAGTTTTGTCATGCCATGATGATAATTCTACCCCTAATAATAGGACAAAATATAACAAAGAACTAGAAGGAAATAGTAGAAAGAAGAAAACAAAAGGTAATTCCTACATTTACAAAAAGAGGAGAGAAACAGAAAGGAATAAGCTCGAAAAATAGGGCATCGAATAGAAATAAGTTATAGACTGAAGCTAGGAAAAAGTTAATAAACTTCAAGAATAAAAATAAAACTTCATACATAAGGAAGATGTAACATTGAGTAATGCCTTTTCAGAGAAAGCCGGGTATTCTAGAGACTGTTATTTGAGGCCATAGCTATGATGTATCTTTTTCTAGGATGTCTCTTTTGACAACTTCAGAAAGACTTGGAAAAGGTTGTTAAGATGAGGAGAAAGCACCATTGTTGTAGTGAAGGCATAAAGTACAAATATTTGCTTGTGTTAGTGAGTGAAATTAATGCCTTAATTTCAGCTTGTATAGTTCTTTGAAAAGAATTAACTATTGTGGTAATATTTTCAAAATGTTTTCCCTCCTGATTTGAAAGGATGTGAAGGACTGAGAAAAAAAGAAAAAGGAGGGGTAGATGTTTCTTCATTGAAATAAGAAAATTGTGAGGGATCAGTGGGACATAAAATCTCAGAACAGCTGTTTCTTTCCGTGTATTAAATATGTGACAACTTCTTTGATATAATTTGTTTTCATTTAGCAATTTTTCTACAAATTTAATCACAAAATTGGCAACTTTTTCAGGAAAGGAAGGACAGGAAAATACCATACGACAAAACTTGAAAAATCTTTTAAATTGTCACATTTTAAATTAATTTTTAAATGTCTTTATCAATTTTATTACTTAATTCTTCCATTGAAATAAAATATACCTGGCAGCAGCTCTGGCAATAATTTTCTGACAATTCTGAGCCACATATTAGAATAATGTCTTAGTATAAAGTGTGAAATCAGACTTTCAGGATAATATTTGAAATTTCACTGTGGATGGTTTGGTTTTGGAGGAAAAGACTATAATGCTTTTCATTAAGATTCTTTCTAGATAAATAAGAGTTTTGGATTTTATAAAACCTGTAATTGTAGGGGTATCCCAGGCTTCTGCTGAAATAAAATGTTCATAACTTACTCAAGCCTATCTGAAATGGAGCACATTTCGACAGAAAAGCAATAATTCCATTTTACAGACATTTTCAAGATCTGAGATACTTTAGTTTGATCAACTGCAGTGCCGTGTGATCACTGATGGGAATTTTCACCCCTAGTCTAGAAGAGGACTTAAGAAGAGGAGGAAATACATTTCAGTTAAAAATTAAATTCTAGTAAATAATACATGTCATACCATTAAAAAAATTGGCTTCACTTGAATTTAACAGGGAATTGTTTTCTTATAATTAACATTTGTGTTTAATTCATTTATATGAAAAGAATATTTTTGTGTTACTGTTTTTGTTATTAATGCTGATTAGAACAATTTCTCACTCAATACATGATAGATTGATGTAAATTTTAGATCTGTTCTGTTATAGCAGTTGGATAAGCAAATTATTTTACTACATCACAATATTTGGAAAGATTTGGAAGATATTTGGAAAGCGTTCTGTCCGAAGAAGTACTAGTTTAAGAGAATGACAGTGAAACACAAATGTATATAATGAGTAAATCCCAATGGAGCACTGGCCAAACAAAAAATAGCCACAGGCATTAAATGAAAAACTGAATCAGTTTTGAAAATCTTCCTTGGTATATTAAACTGAACAATGGTAGTGGATTTTATTTTATAGATGAAGTGGTTTCCTTCTCATTTGATGAACGAGAATTTGTACATCCCATTGCACTAAAGGAAAGTTGTCAGAAAATCCACAGGTTAGCATAAGGCTGGACTCTTCAGAGTAGTGTGGCACTAGGATCAGTTTTGTCGATATCAGTACAGCTCATAGGATTACAGTATGGAAGTCTGTAATGTAAAAAACTAAATCATGTATGTGTTGTAATAAATCCTCTCTCTGTGGGTGTGCTCTCAAGGGTTTCTGCCATTCTGTGATTCCATCTGGATGTTTTACAACCCACATTTAGATTTCTTTTTAGTAACTACAGTAGTGAAGAAGTTTAGAATTTCTTATTTTAATAAAATAATTCAAGAAACTATTACATACCATTCTTACTATTTTAAATATTATTCCAGTATTAAGATCTGTTTTATTTTACAAATCTGACTAAAAGGGCTGAGCCATTTGAGTTGAGTTTGAACAGATTAAAATCTGGGGGGTTTTGTTGACGTACAACTGTTTATTTGAGGTGTTTATCTTAAGATGTCACTTGTAAAGATTTATGATAAAATTTTAAAGGTATTACATTTGATAATCTGGATGGTACCTTTCCTAGATTTCCAGGTACCAGATAAAAATAATGTTGCTTGTATTGTGCAGTGTCTTTCACCATAACAAAAAATCCTTTAAGAATTGTAACTGTTTTGGTCAACTAAAAAGCATTGAGTCAAATTCACATGCACTGTATTTTTCTGTCACTCTTCTATTCTGTAAAGGAGATTTGCCCATACAAAGAGTGGTCTGGAGTACTAATACAGCCATCCTTCATGGTCCCTAGAGTTGGTGGTAATGTCAGTCAAGGCTGCTGAAGGGATTGTTAAATCCGTAACCCTGACTTTGTTATTTTAGTGAGTTACATTCTTTTGGGATAGTGTTTTCTTTCATCTAGTAAAAGCAAAGTTGTAATTATTTTGCAACATGGCTGTGATATCCATCTGCAGACTTTCTGCAAACCCTGACTACTTTCCAGCCCTTGCTTTTAGTAAGTTAAGACCATTAGTGTAATTTAAATGGCTACAAAATATGTGACATATGTATGGTTTTAAAACCAATTTTGAGTGTAAGCTTGCAAAACTTTGCATTCTGTTTAATACATATCTTTTTCTTCCCCCCTAATAATTGCTTGATTTGGAATAAGAACATCTGTTGTTTCAGTTTAAATTATTCATACTTAGCATTTGCTTCCAAATTTTTCACTAATCTTTTGTTTTCTCTCCATACTCTCTCCTGTCAGATCTGTAGAGAGCTCACCAGCAACTTGATAATTGATGAAAAACATTAATTTGAATCTAATTTTCTCTGACATCTTATGGAACAAAGGGAATAATATATATTTAAATTATCCAAATAACTTTATTGGTCAATGAAGAAGTCCTGTGGTAATTTCTTTGATTATAAGTTGGAGTTAGAAAGATATTTCAAGAAATCATTTGCCAAATTTTGCTGGCAGAAGAAAGAGGGTTAGAAAGTACAAATAAATACTAAGGAAAACTCACATTTCCAACCAAAATATCAGCGTCACTTTTTTCCTAGTATTTTCACAGCCAAAACATGCTTTAGTTTCCGCCCCCAGTGAGAAATGTCCTTGAAACTTTGTTGTGCCATTCCTAACAAAGGCTGAACAAAATATAAAGGAATAGTCTATCAAAAATGAAAACCCAATTTGTGAGTGGTAATTACCGGTAGAAAATTCCTACTCTGTCTCATGGCACAGAAATCACTGAGGATTATGGGAATAAATATCACGGTATGAATTGCCCATAATTATAGTGAACAATTTGAAACAATTTGAAACAATACAGTTTTGTTTAAAGTACATGGAAGACTATATCACTAGGAAATAGAAAATCGCTTACCTTACAAAAATAAAAGTTACAAAAGAAAATTATATTGTTTTCTGATTTTATCTAGTTTTAGGTCCTTTTGCTCATCTCTAGGTACATTTTACATGCTTTCCATATGTAACTAAAATAATGGATATAATAGCATGTGTGTATTTATTCATAAGCCTTTTTTGCTATACAAAGATCCTGTGGGTTTGATGACATGCTGTAGAGGAGTAATAAAGACCAAGTATTCTCTGTGAACTGGGTTAAATGGATTAAAATTTCTCAAGCATTTTACTTAGCCATACCTGAGATTTTTCAGATAAGTAGAAGCTATAATTGAGTGAAAGATTTCTGCAGGCTCTAAAGTTTTGTTAATTGCACCTTTTTTTTAAGTTGAACATGAGCTATAAAAACATTTAAGTTTTGGTTTTGCTAGTATTACAATTGATTCCAGTTCCAATAAGGGTTTAAGTTGACAAAAAGTAAAATCATTGAAAGAAAATGCAGGCAAACCTTGATAAATACCAGATGAAATTGTGGTGGTATTCAGTTAGACTCATACACACATTGTATTAATAATAATAAAAAGAAGTTCAAAACCATGATCTTATTTCATAAGGATTTTTTTTTTAAATTGATTTTATCAGCCTACATTATATTTCTTCAAAATGGAAATTCACACTGACTAGTTCAGCATGGTGACTTGGAGGTTTTGAACCCATGACTTCATTAATGCCACAGGCATGACTAAAACAGTATCGTTGAAATTAATCTTTTTTTAGACATTAATAAGTCATACTGAAAAGAAATAATTGGCATATCTTTGGGCCAACAGAAGAACACTGAAAAAGAAGTCAAGTAAACCAGAGCATTTCAAGATAATTGCCAGGCATACATCATTTATTCCAGATTAGGCAAGGTCACGCACTTGATGCTCCCAGTTTTTGCATCAGTATATGTAGTCATTGTTGCCATCAAATTGCTGAATTTTGATGGCTATATTTAATGGACTGAGAATAGACCGTGAAGAAAAGTACTAAGAACAGCAAATGTAAAAAGTGCATACTCCATTCAGTTCAACTGTGACCTTTTTAACCTTGCTGTATGCAGGAAATATCCACTTGTATTTTAGTAATTACATTAGCTTCCTTAATGGCATTTGATACAGATGGTATAGGAAGAATTTATCTGCAGCTGAAGAATGCAGGCAACAGTTTTAGTTTGAGTGGCAAATACTTTTTCTCATTAGAGTTAAGGAGGGGGAAGAGAACTGAAAATAGATTTGTGTGCTCTCTTCAATCAGAGAAGCCATTATTTTTCAAAGCTCATTATCTTTTTTTTCCTAATTACGTTAAAACTAATAAAATTTTGCACACACTAAAAAATCCCTGTTAAATCCTGAAAAATGGTAAAGAGGAAGAATAAATGTAATTGTTAATGCATTTGGAACTTAGAAAATCAATTAGAAAATTGGTATTTATTCTGATTCATACTACAAATTCTATTTTTAATTTTTTGAAGATACCTCAACCAGTTTGTGTCTTCTGTTCTGTCTTAACAATGGGAGGAGAGCTTTTCTACCCCTCTTTTAATTTTTGTCTGTCAGGATTTCGACTGTTTACTGAGGGAATTTTTTTTTGTTCCTGTGCTATGCCAAAAGAAATGAGGCAATTCACACAAATTGTACTCCTAGAAGAACAGAGGGGACAAATTTAGAAACAAAAAGAGTAATAAAATTATCCTTTTTTTCTGGTTTGTGAAGAGAAAGTTAAATAGGACAGGGATTTGGTTCTTCCTAAACTTGCTCCTGCAGCTTTTGATGATGTGCGATCTTTGTAATGCAACCAGAGATTGCATTCTGACAGTTTTTCCTAATAGGCAGAAATGGATCGGTCCTCCATTAGGTCTGATCTGTTTTTATCATTCTCTACTATTGACTGCACAACAACTCTGACAGTAGATTTTGAAGATTAATTGTGTTTTGCATAACAGGAAAAAAATCATTATTTATTTCAAATCTTAACTGCTCAGTCAGGAAGAAGTGAAAATGGGGGGAAGCACAAGAGAGCCCTTGGCAGCTAGGAGGGAGGAAATGGAGTATATAATGGAGGGCACACTCTTTTCCTCGTGGTTTGAGTGGAAGAAGTCCCTGAAGTTGGATTAGGGGGCTGATAAGTAAGAAATTTATAAAGCAAAGTGGCGGCCCTGCTATGAATGGTTCACATTTCTGTATTCTGTTTGACATCAAGGAATGTGTGATATGAATACCTAAAGATGAACAGAAAGTATTTTTGTTTCTGTTTCCTTCTTCCTACCCATCAAGGTGCATAGGATTCCCCATTTTCGGTGTGGGCTACTCTCAAATCTGCTTATTTATAACCAGGATACTGCACACTTAATTTCTGCTGCAGACTGAGACAAACACCATTGGCACCACGACCTTCTTTTATGAGGCTTCCCTATCTCTCTCTGTATTTTCATATGTGGAAAGTGCTACAGTCTCTAAGATAATTATTTGTTTCTTTTGTACATGGAAACCAGCCTCTTTTAATGGTAATGATTATGAGAGGTGTTAATGGCTATTACCAATGGGTTGTTTCATCAGCAGGCAATTAAAGAGCTGGTTACAACTAAGGGGCCTGCTGATGTGCTAACCAGATGTCAGTTCTGTATCCTTCTCTTTCCTTTTCTGAATTTCACCAAAGTCAGTTTGATTCTCCTTTCCAAAGCTGAAATGCTACATCCAAGCTTGCAATTGATTAGATGTGAAATACAAAAATTATCAAGTAATGTCCAGAGGAATAGTGAAATGACATGAGCTTTAGGTCAGGTGACCACTTTACATAGACCCATAGAAACATCAAGCCATTAAAAAGTTAGAGTATATAAAAATTCTTATTGTAAATAGATAGTCTTGGTCTAAGTTAATTATGACTTCCTTCAAACTGAGTCCTGTTTTTCATGTCTACAGCTTTGTGTTATTAGGACTGGATCATCATTGCTATCTTGTTGGTAACCATGAGTATTTATTCTAGCTTTGTGCCATTTTAAGCATGTTTGTTTTGGTCCGCACTCCAAATTCTTTTCATATTGTTTGAAGCTAAAAAGGCACCATGAGAATCCCAAACTGTCTTTGAAAGTTAAGAACTTCTAATTTAATTAAGTCAGAAAATATTCATTAAGTGTTTCTCTTTAAAGCGTATATTTTGCATCAAGTTTTCTTCTTGAAAACCTGGAGAAGATACAAAGACATTGCTGCTGATGCATAACCACTTTTATGTAATTTAGTTGGGTTTTGTTTTTTTTTTCATAACTGTCTATGGTGCCTATTCTGGATACATTTGTTCTTTTGATGTAAAATCATAAGTAAAAACACGTACATCTTTAGAAGATTGTAGCATAGGGATAGGTTTCCAAGAGCATTATTTTGCCCTAGTCATGTTTTAGTACACCTGAAATCCGGTTTTGAAAGATGATAAGTGAGTGTGTGACAGAAAGGGTTTTGGGTTTTTTTTCAGTTTTACAGAATATGAGGTGAATTAATAATAAACCAGACAACATTCAATGATTAAATATTTGATGCGTCTCTGCTACCTGCATTGGCTTAACTGTAGAATTCAGTCTTCCATTTGGATTTTCTTTGTCAGCTTTCAAACAGTGGAGGTAGCCTGCAGGTGATAAGTATCTCATTAATCTTTCTGATCCTCTAGCACTTGAGCGTGAGAATAGCTGATCAATTACAGCAATTGTCTCCCTAAATGAGCTTTGCACATCTGCCTCTTATTCCATTAACTGCCTGCCCCTATATCTGATAGAATGGAAGCCTAGTGGCTTCTTACAGCTTGTTCTGTGTTACTGTACAATAAGGATGGGGTTGTTAGCAAAATGGGAACAAAAGGGTATTTATCCACTACCTAAAATAAATATACTTGTTATTGTGTAGGAGTGCTTTTGTCTCTAATCATTGTTTGTAG
Source organism: Origma solitaria (assembly GCA_013397895.1). NCBI lineage: Eukaryota > Metazoa > Chordata > Aves > Passeriformes > Acanthizidae > Origma > Origma solitaria. Next base: position 2,125,727 of record VZRL01004528.1, on the reverse strand, counting down.
AAACCTTCTTGAAGCACATCAGTTTGCTTTCCAGCCTCGTATTTAGTCCTTACGTGTAAGCTTATTTGTGAATTTATCATTTTTATAATGCAACCAAAGTGTTTCCATGCCCTAAATCTTCACACCAATGCCTATATGGTTTCAGATAACAGAAGCTAGCATATATAAAGTTAGCAGTAGAAGTGAAATTTTCTCCAAGTGTCCTTACAATGCATCTTTAAAATACTTAGATATGACATCCTTCTCTCAGAAAGTAAATTTACATTTCTAAAGCTGCAAAAAAGTATTTACAACAGTGACAATGTTATTAGGTATTTATTATTTAAATTGAGTACAAAACAATGAGTAACAGTTAGACTACATAATTCAAGGTTTGTTTTAAGAAACATGCCCTACAAATTATGGGTTATGATTTTAATAAAAAATAGATTTCACATGAATGCCTTTTTCATTAATACTCAAGCTTTCAATTACAGGATAATCAATTACCAGATGAAAATTAAAATAATTTCTAGGCAGAGCCTTTATTCTTTACCTGTTATTAACTGATCACTTTATTCTTATAAATTTACATGAGTCAATATTCAAAAGTTGTTCATTTATGTTTATCATACATTAAATTGCTTTGGATTATACCAATACTAATTTATTTATTTGAATAACTAAGCTAAATGCCAGAAAAAATTAAAAAATATTCTGTCCTGAACTGGTGTAGATTATTCCAGGTGATTCTTTGATGTTTTATGAACATTTAAATATTCTTGAATCTGAAATTTTCAGTTAATTATGATGGAAACTTGCTTTAGTATCTTTGAGTTATAAAAAAGATACATATTTCATGGATTTCTGGAACCATGGAGCTTGAATAGCAAAATATCACTGATCTTTTAAATTAATTTTTGACTGTTTATTGCAGGTCTTGTTTGTATGAAGTCGAGTACCTCAGTGGTTGAACTGGTTATGCTGCTTTGTTCACAGGTAAGACATTCTCTGGTTTTGATTGTATTAATTTCCTGATGTAGATCACTGCCAGCCTAAGAATTGCATCTGGCTGTTTCCTTCATTCTTCCATTTCATTATAAAAAAATATAAATTAGTTTCTTTTGGTAATATAAAAATTGTAGATTGTCTTTTTTTTAATGCACATTCCATAGTTTTTCTATCTTCACAGGGTATACAAGGTATATTCGCATTTGTGTTCTAAAAGTGTATGGATGTACATTATGCATTTTCTCTGTGTATGTACTTTCTTTCAAGCCCATTCTTATTTTGAATATGTAAATAGGATAATGTGGCCTTAATTTTGTGCTGAAATCTGTCTTTGAATTAGTGAGTTTTTAAAACTTTACTTTGTTCTGACTTTATTATTTTTGATATACATGACATGAATATTTTACATAGCTGCCAGTATATAAAAAGCAGAGGAACATGGTTTAGGTAGTCCTCAAGAACTGGCAGAAGCAGAATATTTCTATATAAAAAGTTCTGTGGTTAATTATTACGGTTTTATCACAGCAGTAATGGGTTTCTCAGAAATCTAAATTAATTATTTTTTTAAATGCTTTCGCAAATAGAATACTCAAAGCTAAAATTATTTTTTATACTTTTTGGATTATTTATATCTCAATTTTAATATTACTTGTTTTGATAGAATTGTTATTGGCTAATTTTGTATATACCCTTTTACTTTAAACTGCTAGTAAGTATTTATCAGCAAACGTTTTTGAACTTTGCTCATTTTGTCAAATATAAGAAAAATATGATGACCCAACAGATCCAAATAACTTAACAAATTTTTATACTTCTCTAAAACTCATAACAACATTTCATTAACCAGGTTGCCCACAGAATTATAATACCAGTTTAACCCAAACCAAGTTAGTAAACAAAATGCCCAGGTTAACTTGTTATATTATTATCAAAGAAAAGTACTTGTTTGTGGCTTTACTTAAGCATTCACTGCTGCACATTGACAGCATACAGCAAAAATACATTGAAAACAAATGGGTTTCTAGGGGCAATTGAAATTAAGATCTACTTTTGAGGAATCTATCTGAAAATAGTAAACATTTACCACTGATTTTGGGGGAGGGTGTTCCAACTTACCTTGCTCGTCTGCAGGTTGCATTTCTTCAAGTTTGTGTCATAAGGAAATCATTAAATCTTGTTTTCCTTTTTTCTTTTTTTTCTCTTCCTTTTTTTTCTTCCTCTTTTAGAGGGATATCAGTTAGGGAAAAGTAAAAGAAAAATACATCTCTGGCAGGAATCCTCAGTGGGATTTCAACTTCAAACCTTCTCTAGCAGGGCACTTGAAAAATTTGTTACCTAATGGCGAAGTCCTGGGTTCCAAGAAAATTCCAAAAGATCCATTAAGGCTTTTGAGCTCTATGTTCATGTCATACAACTTTTTTCTTTCTTTTTTAGCAGCTCTTGAAACATTTTTTTGAGGGCAGGAATAACTTACAGTCCTTTCTTCCCTAGCCTTAGGTTTTACTGCAGTTCTCAGGAATAAAGTGGAATGTAGCATTAGGGTCTAGTGTCTTTGATGGCCTCATCATCTAATCATAGGTTTAACATTACTCATTTGCTGGCTCCAGGAATTCCTGCCATTAAGGGCCCTAGAGATGAAACTTTGCCTCAAATATTGATTGAAAGGAAGAGAGAGAAATTTAAGCTCTTTCTGCGATGCTCTTTCTTTAGGCATATCAGTAAAGCTATGTAGCAAATGCAACAAAAATCAATTTGTTATTTTTATGACTACTATACATGTTGGGTTTTATTTCAAAGTGTTTTAAAAATAAGATTCACTTTATACCTGGAGTGATGTGAGGAGCTGAATCATTTTGCAGCTTCAAACATTTATTTATTTTCTTCAGTGTTTGCTTGGAAGTACTATTTTCCATCTACCTAATTACTTGGGCAAATTGCAAGCTTTTAGTTTTTATACCCCATCTGATACTTCAGGGCTGTTTCCTTGACCTCTGTATAAGGAAAATTTTGTCTCCGGACGTCCATTAATTAGTAAGTCCATCAGGAGCTAATGCTGTGGTGTTTGTTGGTGGTCATGATAATTGTTTCTACAGGAGCTGGTCAACAGAGGGCTGTAGTGATGCAAATTGCAGTCTCCTCCCCTCACCTTCCTGACTCCTGGAGTATTGCTTCTGAACAATTGCATCTCCACAGAATGTTGTACTTTATCCTGTAGGTGTAAATGAACCAGTCTGTAGTTTTATTCATCTACAGGGAATTTTTTCTTTTTTTTTTCTTTTTCTTTCTTTCTTTTTTTTTTTTGTTATTTATATTTTAAAACTACCTGAGGTAAATGCTGTGAAAATACCAGTACATAAAATGGGTAGAAGAAGAGAATGGCAGTCGGGCAAATATTGTAATCCACCCTAATGCTGGAATTGGAGTTATGATTTTAGGAGATGTTGTCGGCAACAAATGAGGGTAACTCATCTCCATAAAAAGAAGAGATAGTACTACCTGCTTTTTTCCATATGATAAATTGAACAATATGAACTGGAAAGACTATATAAAGTACAGTGGTTTTTTAATAATCCCAGTGTAAATAGGGCTTTTCTTTCTAACATGGGTAAATCCTTCATATTCAAATTGAATGACATTTTACAGATTATGTGGGGAAGTTTGAAATGTGTCACTCAAAAGATAGATGACAATAATAAAAACCCTTGAAAAGTACAATTTTGTTTGCACAGAACAGAGTAACTTTAGACATTGAAAAGGAAAGGGAAATGCAAAGTTTGTTTTCCTTTCATTTGCTACAGCAAATTAGATGCTTTTATGCTTTTTATGTTGGAAATTCCATGTTAACGACTACAGATTAGCAAGGATGTCAGAATTTTTTTTCTTATCTGAGCTCCTGAATAAAATCAACATTGCCAGCGGCTCACATCCAAGGTATGGTCTAAATTTACATGAAATATCACATTACAAATGTCTGAAGGTACATGTCATGGATAATTCAGTTCATATGGGCAGCCTTTTAGGCTCTGAGGGATATGCAATCAAGCCTTTCCCCCAAAGGAATTTAGAGTTTCTGTGAAAAATACATTTTAAGTTTTAAAGGAACTCCTGTATGGATGGTACGTCATTTATAGGTTTGGGGGAAGAACAAAAAGCACTATTCTGTGTTTTCAGAATCTTCCTTGTACTGTAACTTGTATTATATTTTTTCCTAGTATCACATACTGCACTAGACTAAAATTTAGGTTAATTTGAAAGCTTGCTTTTCTGTATTTCTTATGTAAGCTGTAATCACACATCCAAGTATTTGAAATAAATTTTCTAGATAATTGATAATAAACGTATAATGAATTTCACTTTTTGTAAAATAGGCATTTTTATTTGGATTTTGTTTATTTTAACATAAAATGGATGAAGATGTGTTATGTTTGACAAGATCTGTGCTTGATTAGCTGGTCTTTGTTCCCTCAGCCGAGTTGAGCATGTCACAGCTGTGTTGCTGTTGGAGTGGCAGATTTCTTCAATAAACCATGCAGTTTAAAAAAAATACATCAATTATTGCAGTGTAGTTCCTTCTTACATCAGATTTAGATTTCAATTACTTTTTTACTTTTTTCTTTTTTCTTTTTCTTTTTTTTTCCCCTAACCAAAACACTACAATAGTTTCTAATTACTTCCAGATCTTTTGCGGATTCTTCTCTTTGGGGACGCAGCTTCTGAAGAAATTGAGTAGTTGTGTCCCAAAGGAGTTTTATCTCATGGCACTTGTATTTTTCTGTATCTTATCTATTAACAAGGGAAATTTATTTTCTTAAACAGAAAATACTGACTTATTATTTAAGATATCTTGCTACTTGATTGCTTTAAAAATATAATTATCATAAGGATAAGTAGTTATTTTTGAAAAAAAAAACCCTATGTCATTTGTGATTGTATAATATACATAGAACATCTGAACAATGTCTGGATTCAGTAGTTTTCAATACATCTTTCATTCTGTATTGCCTTTCCCCCGTGCTGGAAATTTGGTCAAGATTATAATTATGCAGTCTCCAAAGGAAATATCAAAACTAGAAGGGAAGTTATCTGCTTTTATATCACCATGTTGAGGAAGAAGATTTGTTTTAGATACTATCCTTTGTAAACAGACTTTTATTAGGAGAAAAAAAAAAACTGTATTAAGAATGAGAAAAAAGAAATCTATTTCCAAAAAGTGCTTTACTTAAGACCGGCAGTTAAAACCTAACAGGAGGTTATCAAAGAAATGGTGACATCTAAGTCTCTCTTATAATTAATCTGTAAGTAGATTCAGAAAATTGTTTATTTTTATGAAAAATTGTAGAACTTAAAATGCCTTAAATAAGATAAGCTATACCAAAAATATATCCATAACTTGAAAAAACCCAGTAGATAACTAATTAAATTGAGCTTTAGCTAAGCTTTTCAAATGTTGGTTAGCAGTGTGAGCTTCATAAATGAGCTATGTTTGTCTACATTGTCTTTTCTCGTGACCTGGAAACTTAGAAGCTCTTTGGCCTGAGTCCAGTCTTGTCTCTCTATATCACGAGCAGTCATTTCGTACATGCTTAATCAAAAAAGATTTCTGAAGGACCTGCTCCCATTCAGCAGAGTTCATACAACACTTTCCAGGAGTTTGACACATGTAAAACAGTAGAACAGTAGCTGTACACTACTATAGATATGCTATAGCAGTCAAAAGTATGAAGTGGCAAAATGGTGCAGACAGTGACTGAGGGGAAGGCAAATAAGTGCAGTGCCTCATTGTTCTAAGTGGCAGAAAAAAATCAAAACAATATCAAGAAATTAATCCCACTCCAACGAGACATGTGAAAACAAATGAACAACAAAAAAAAAATACCCAAAAGTGTATTTTTGGCCAATGTAAATCTGAAGGAAATCCTCACTGAGGAAATTTGTTGGTTGTTTTACCTGAGAATAGAGACAGACCTATCAACCAGGCACTGTAGGGATTTCAGTAGACAACAGCTCATCTAAATGTACATTCTGCCTCAAAGTATGGGTTACCTCTTGTATTTCAGAAACTGGCAACTGCTCAACACAAAAATCAAGCAGAAAAAAAGATAAAATGAGAGTTTAAGGAGGAATTCTCCAGCTCTGCTCTGCAGAAACCTTTTACTTTCCATTATAGATTTTCCTTTATTGTAATATTTTTTATCTGTTTACTCTTGTTGCCAGTATTAGATTCAACTTTAATTGTACTTCTTGGTCTCCCTTCAGAGGTATTTCTAGAGTTCTCATAGCCTTTAATTTTTGTTAAATAAGTGATAGCGCTTTCAGAGTAACCGTGATAGCAGAACAGTTACAGTAGTCTTTGCTATTTATCTTTTTGACACCAACTGCTATAGGGAAGGCTGAAGATAAGTTAAATGATTACTGCTTCCCTTAAATCTTAGGAAAAAATGAACCTGCAACTTAATCTATTTAGGAAATTAAATATGATATTAGTTCAATGATGAAACTAGGGTTGTTTATGCAAATTCCTATGAGAATATAACTTTTTAATCTTTCTTTTCTTTATCATGAAACAAGTTGGATTTTATATTTACTTGTGCTTTCCCATTTGTCCTGTTGCTTTGTCCACTGTCTCTGTTTTCACACTAGTGCAAATTGGAGACAATTCTGCATATAATATCACCGCAAATGTCTGAATTAAAATTTGGTTTTATAGAGGGGAATGACGCATAGTAACACACATGCAAGCATACAGAAACTCATTGTTTCAATAATCCTATTTCCCAGCATATCCTTAAAACATTTTTCCTAACAAAGTTCTGCTTCTGCTGCACTACTTCCATCCTGCAGCATCTTCTCTAACCCCACTTTTGTACCACCCCACTTTTGTACCAGTGCTGATATTTACAAGACTAACTCACAAACACATGTGAAAAGTGCTGACATCTGTTCCCTGGTTTGGTGGGTTAAGCTGACTAAGAGCCTTGTTCAAAAGCCGCCAGAGATACTCAAAGATTCAGGACTGAAAAATTGGGGGCACAGAGGAGAAGAGAGAAACACAACTTGTGTTTTCATGGCAGCAAGCTGTAAATTTAGATCCCTTCATCTAATGGAATCATACTCCTAGGCTACAGTTTTAGTGCTCAGTTCAGGCTTCTCTCTGGCCAAGATCACACTTGCAGATGTATCATATCTTCTCCATGCCCAGCTCCATATTGCTGCTTGATCCCTTTCATCAATATATGTAACGGTGGAAACAGTCACATCGAACCAAAAATTAACTCTGAATAAATATGTTATTTTTAACTGATTATACTTCTAGAGTAGCCGTGAAACCAATAGCTTATAGCAAGTGGCAGATAGGATGGCTGGGGCTGTAGAAAAGACAGGCTGCCTCTGTGACAGTCAAGAATACAAGAAAGGAATTTTGGCATTTGATGGGAGAAGTTAGAGCAAGAGCAAGAAGTTAAAATAAACAAAAAAACCTCCACAGTTTTTCCTACACTGGACAAGGCACTAGAAAGATGTATGAAAATGTCAGCAATGTAGCTCCAAAATGAGACTTTGTAACTTCACATTTTACCACAGGCTCTAATTTAAGTTCAATAAGCAAAGTCTTTGTAGGTGAAGCTGGTACTTTCTATAATGTTCTAATCCTACTTGGACTACATAAAAGTCCATAAAGAAAGAAACAATATTCCTTCCTTGTCCTTATGTAGTTTCAAATATCTTATAGCTTGAACACATATTTGGGTTCTGATGTTGATTTTGGGCTTTTCACAATCAACCACAAGGCCTATACACAAATAGGTTGTTACACACAGTGTAATTTCCATGATGAACTCTGGTACAAGCTAGAGGAAAAGCAGAAAATATTTCCCTTTACATATATTTTTTGTGCTCTAAAAATTAAGTGATTTGTTGGGAAGAGGGGTTTTTCTTAGTTTTTTGGTGTTTGTTTATTGGTTTGGTTTGGGTTTGTGGTTTCTTTAAGTTTTTTGGTTTTTTTTCTTCTGTCAGCATTTCTCACCTGCTTTATGGAATTCTGGTAAATTATCTGGAAAATGATTTTCCAAAAGGTGATAATTTTGCATTACCCTTTTTTTTTTTTTTTTTTTTTTAAATATATGCTAAAGGGGTGTCAGAGAATTTTCTTGCATTAATTCCTTGTCTGTGTGTGGAATGTCTTCCAGCCCAATCTCAATCTTTATCTCTTGATTATCTGCTTCTGATAACCTGTCTTTCAAATGGAAACCATTAGAATATTCTTTCCTACTTGTTGAACAATTTTACTTTCTTTATCATTCTGTGACGTGTCCTTACAGATCCCCTATATTCAGAAAACTAATTCTATGTTTTGCTCTCAGTAATAAGCAGGAGGTTGCCTTTTTATCTTATACCACAGTTATCATGGAACTTCTAGTTCTTTCTCTTGCCTGTCCTTGTCAGAGTATTTTTGTCAAAAGATGTTAAAGAATACACATCAGAGAGATGCTGATCTAAACAACTTCTGGATTCATGGCAAAACAGGCAGGATCAGAAATCTGTAAGAATCACCTTCCCTATACCTTACTGTGGTGAGGTGTTTTCCCCTGACTTCTCAATAAAGCTGCTTACAATTAAGAAAGATCTTAGATCAGAAGGAAATATGAAGAAAATCAGTGTCAGCATTTCTTAAAGGGCTGAGAAAGGGTGCAAAGGCTCATTACTGGAGAACTTCATTATTAATAAATATACCATAGTTTTCAGGGGGGTCACTATAAAGAAGGTAATACAAGGAGTAGTTTTCTATACATCCAAAGATTTGTTTGGTTGTTTTTGGAAGACTTCAAATTAGTTATCTACCTCTAACATCAAAGAGCAGTTGACTAAAAAGTGGACTGGCTTTTAAGATTATTAGCCATACATAGCATATATGTTGGTAATAATAATTTTAACATTTATTAAATAAAAAAAATTTCCAATCAGTAAGCTCTAGAATTTTTGGAGATATGTGTATCTTGTACCACATATCTTCTATCTGTAGTGGAAGATATGCAGAATTTCTATGAGGTGATGAAGGTTAATTTTGTATAATCTAAATAAATTTGGCCGTTTCCCTAGTGTCGTTTGAATAATATAAATGTTTTTGCAATTGTAGATTTTTTTTCTCTATTCTTCCAACATACCAATGAAATGTTCCTTTGGGAAAGTTTGACTTCATTTTCAAGATAAATTGGGCAATTACCACAGGTGATCAGAAGGGTAATGGGTCTGCGTGTTTCCAAGAAAGCGAAAAATTAACATATTATTTCAAGTCGAGAAAATGGAGGAAAAATGAGGCTGTAGTCTTGTGAAACTGAAATTTAAAACTCTCTATTACCTTTGTATTATTGAATTCATATTCACGTAAATAGCGTTATGAAAGTTTCACATTCTTTTCCTTTCTGTGATTTGGCCAGATGCCAAGAGTATTCGAATACTTGCAAATTTTCCTTCCAGGAGGATGTCATCAGTCATTCTGCAACTAGCTTATTGTGGGAAATAGACACTTTCAAAATGGATGACCAATTACAAAAGCCTAAAATTGATCCCAAATTTATTGAAAAAGTAGAGCAAAAGTACATTTCATTTATCATCTATCAACAGTATATATGTGAGTGTGAGTGTGAGAGAAGTATACAGGCAGTGTTACTGGATTTCTTAGACCTGATTCTCATTCCAAACAATAATGTAAAGTTTTAAGATTCCAATATCTTTAGGTAAATTCTTCTAGGACTGGTAGAGACAGTTCTGTGATCTTAAAAACATTATAATCATCTCAAAAATTTATGAGACTGTGTCTTGAAATCAGTTTTCCTGTCTTTGCCTGCTTTTAATGGACATGGTTTTCTTCCATAAAAAGCCCACAAAACATTTCCTACATCTTGTAACATTTCTTTTGAAAATTTCCTCCTAAATGAAGTAAAGCAAGCTATTGGTGATTTTTGGTTATGAAGTTTTTGGTGATTTTAGGAGGTAACTCCACGACACAGAGTTCAAACCCAAGCTAAATTATATGCATGTTGTGAATTGCAAACACATTTTTATAGTTTCCATTTCCTTCTCCAGATAAAAGCTAGCACCTGTTCAGCTCCATACAGGAATTTCCACCAAACATATTCAAGGGCCTAGAAAGAAGAAAGTTGATATAATAGAATTTCATCTGTCTCAATAAGTTTTAATTAAATACTACTGTCAGTGCATCCATTTCATTTGGTGCCACTTCTTGCATCTTGAAATTGAGAAAGATTTCTTTGGAATCCAAGATAATATAAACAAAATTGCTCCACATCTTAATCCAGTTCTTAAAGTGCATGCAATGATATGACTGGCCATTGCAAATGTGGTGCTGGCATTGCTGAGTATTTCAATCTTTTGTTTGCATCTTTTAAAAAGAAAATGGAAAAAAGAAAACCAGGTACTTCTTCACATTAACCTGTCATCTCACAGGATCATGAATTTGTTATGTTAAATTATGCCTAAAAGTGGGAGGAAATTCTGGTAGTAATAATTAGTCCCTTATTTGTGAATTAATGGAGGGTTGAGAGTCTTTAGTGAATCTTACAGTAGCTGCTTTGTAGTGAAACAAAGCATGCACCATGAATCCTGGTTTCCTTCTGGTTCTGCATCATTGTGTTTTTCACTAGTTTTGGGTAGTTAGTTGGGCAAGTTTCAAATGTTTTTATCATTAATAATTGCTTCAGATAAATTGATGAGATTTTCTACCTATGGAGATATAAGAAGAGATTTGTTCTCTTCCAGATAGATGTCTTAATGGTGTGTTAGGCACATTAATATATCTCAAATAAAATCTATTTAGCCATTTTGCCTGTCCTGCAGAATCTGAGACATTTGTACTGGGCAGGAACATCTGACAAAATTACATGTAATAATCTCTTGGTCTTTTGCCGACACAGGTGAATCCTCTGTTCCTCTTTAAAAATTTAATTATCATGCTAATTGTTTAAATGTCTAAGGAATCCTTTTTTCCTTTCTCCTCTCTCTTTTCAACTTCTTTCCTGATTTGTTCTCATACCAGCTCTGCTTTCCCGACTGCAAAGTCATAGCAGCTGTGGTGCAGAAAAACATCTCAAAAGAAAATGCTAATAGTGGTTATTATTGTGTACAGTAAAAGGCTCTGATAAAAAATTTAAAATGCTACACTTCGAACACTATTTCTAACCCAGACTTCTGTTTCTTAAAATGTCTCAAAGTGTCTGGGTTTAGGTAATTGAATTCTTTCATTCTTAGTTTCTCAGGGTGTTTTTCTACTCTACCAAGATGATTTAACTGCTTCCAAAAGTAGCTTTAGTTAGCTTTAGTTACTGGATTTGAAAAACAACAAAATCAACAACACTGAAAAAGGACCTGTTACAATGGTTTTCTAGCTCACAAGCTAGAGGCTTCAGCACTGATAGTGTGTCTTCCCTAACCTGCTCAGCAATGGGTCAAGAGTAGTTCATTATTTGGGTATTTTAGTAGCTTTCCTTACATAAAACCAATCATGAGTACAAGGTTGTTGTTGTTGGTTTTTTTTTAGGATGGATGATTTTGTCAAATCTGTGAATTTTCATATAATCAGTAAGAAGCACTTTACGCATTAGTGAATAGCTATTCTTTGAGAAAATTTCCTTATCTATACAAAGCCATCTTTTTTTCACCCATATTAAGAAACAAGGATTGGGAATTTCTGCCTGATTTTTTACTCTTGTAAAAAATTAAATTTAAATTGAATAGTTCTGTAACTGTAACCCTCTACCCATCAATAACATGAAGTCTCAGACTAGGAAATCTCTCTGTGAACTGTAATCCAGCTAATGTGTTTTGATTTGTTTTTCGTTATGATGAAGACAAAATGTTTATTGCTCATAAATAAAAGTTTTAAGGATTTACTGCAAAAGAAAGTAATCTTTACTTTTTAGAGAGAGAGATCAACCCTTTTTCATCTCAAGTATCAGAAACCTTTTGGTGTGATAAAGGCAGTGGGTTGTATGACAAAAGCTGTTTGTGATGCATTGAGAAACTTCTCTTTAACTTAGTGGTATAAGAACAAAAAGGCTGTTATCATTTAATATCTATCAGGTGGTTTAAATCAGTTTGAAATGTCATCTTGAAGAACCATGGTAACAGTAAAATAATTTTTTGAAATATGTTTTGTTAACACTGGCTGGTTTTGTTTTCACTTATAATTGGAAAGAAGCTAAAATTGAGCTGCAGGAGGGATGGATGTAACACAGATTATTGTCTGTCCTATATAATAAAATGTACAAGGTTTAGCAGTGAAGCAACACAAAGAAGGGTCTTTGTTGCGCTAATGCTCATTGGGCAACTGCATGAACCTGAGAAACAAGATATGTTTTTGTTTTCTCTAAACAAGGAAACTAAAGCTTGCTTAGAGGTGAAACAGAAGGCATGACTACCTAAAATTTATTTGAAAATCAGAATGAATTGCAGTTTTTAAATGATCAGGTCATTCTTCTGGGGGGGGGAGGTGGGGACGGGATGGGACAGAAATTAACAAATTCAACCTCAATTCAATCTCCTTAGGAAGTGATCAGAATCAGCTTCAAAAATGTGGTTTAAAATCGTTGGGTTTTGATCATGTTATATTTTATCTTCTCAGGAATGGCAAAATTCTATTCAGAAGAATGCAGGACTTGCATTTATTGAGCTCATCAATGAAGGAAGGTAATGAATTTTAAAGGTTTTGAACAAGTAGTCATTTTGCATTTATTCCATTGGGTGATAATACTTCCTCACCATCTGTTCCTAAAAGATTATGAAAAGGCCATGTTAATTAAGAGATTTATTGTATAGGTACTTTACATAGTAAATATTTAATTTGTAAGTGTGTAAATTTTGAAAATTTTGTTTATTGACAGAAGGAAATAGAGTTCCCTTGAACTGTATATAAGTTTAGGGTTATTTGAGAATTGAACCACCATTCTCCAGAGCAGCAAGGTTGTTTTACCCAGACAGTCCAGGGAGCCCAATCTGCAAAACCATCTGCTGCTCCATCTGTTTTAGGAGCTCAGCATTCATTTTAGAGACATACTTCTCTATGTACTATCATTTCATGATTATTTTGTCCAGAATTTCCAGTCCAATTTGAACCCTGTAAACCACACATGACATTATGTTTATATGAGCTTCCTTGATTTTGAATTTTTGAATGAAATTTATTATCAATCCTCAAGTAATTTTAATTTTATTTGTTCTGCTCTGTGCATTGTTTGTTGGTACTTACAGCCAGCAAGCTGGGAAGCAAAGGGAGAGTCTTTGGCCCTTCTGGTAGTGGAGTACCCAAGACAAACAAAACCACTTGTGCAATGTGTCTGATTTGTATTGGCCAATACATTAAACCCATTTGAATCTACACCTTTTGTTATGTGCAGCTAAAAAAAAAAAAAAAAAGCAGTACATCTGATGAAGAGATGCTGTCATTTTATGTGATTTCTCTTTTTCACCAATGATATCTCATTACCAAAGTGAAGTATCAAATCTTCTCTTTATTGTAGGATAGTTTTTGTCTAGCTGATATTTCAGTGGTTAAATCATACATTTATTTGAAATGAAATTTAGAAAACATCAGCATATAGAAATACAGAAATATGTGTATCAAAAAAACCAGGAGCAGGTAGCTTATTACCCAGTATTTGGATGGTGTAAATTCTCCTAGCTTCCCTATGCACACTGAAGTTATATTGCCATATATCAGTGGGAAATGTAAGTCCCTCCATTGGAAATTCTTCTGGCTATGAAGTGCAAATATGAGTTTTTACACCATAATAGGGCTCAGCTGTATTGTTGTACTGCACATTGTACAACAAATATTACCTGGCAACAGACTGAATAATTATAGTAAGCTTATGTTCCTGGAGTGTAATATGCAATACCGTTTGTACCTTTTTTTATTTTCTCAGCCAGGATATTGAGGTCAGATATTATTGTATGCTCACTATTGATAAAATGACCGTTCTGAACAAATCCTATACCTGCATATTTTTAGTAGTCAGGTATTAGGATACCAGTGGTCCTCCTAATCCCCTCTAACAATGACTTTTGAAAAATAAGTACCATTTAAGAGCTGCTGCTTAAATCTAGTCGAAGGAATGTCTAATCAAACTGCCCTTGGACATGTGTTCCTCCATATACTTTTCTCAGAACCGTGTTTTAGAAAAGTATGTGTGCATTGCTGGAATGCTCTCCTTTGCAGTCAGACCATTTGTTGTTAATTTACCCTTTTGGCGACAAAGATAACAATCCTTTAACTGAAAATTGTTATAAATATTTATTCTGCTTAATAGCTAAACTTGTGAATGCAATTCATCAATCATAGCTAGAGAATGCAATTGTGCAGTTGTCAACAATTAACAGGACATAAACAGTTGATGAATGTGCAGCTGAATTAAAGTGCTCCCTAGGATAACCTGAAATTATAAACTGCATCATTTAAAGGAATCTAACAAAGGATCTTTATAATTAAAACAAAGCAGGGTTAATGGGATGTAAAATTGCATATAATCGCTGCGCATTAATGATCGAATTTTAAATTATTAAAAGCAAACTGAAGACTAAGAATATTTTGAAGGACTTTCTGGGTAAGATTTTGAGAGACCTGGGTAATAAATCAACAGTTTTGAGAAACATTTTTCTTTTGAATATGGGTGAAAACATTTAGATGTAATGCCGAGGACCACAGTTTTAATATCTTCAATTAGACAAGTGTATTTTAATATGTGGATGCTATAAGGTGACTTTCTGAGTACCTAACTCCTGTTATTTCTTCTTGAAATAATTGAAATGCCTTTGGATCTTTGAATGTGTGAGAAATGTTCTGAAATAAAATATTTCAGTTTAGTTGTAGTTTAAACATTTACATCTATATTCCTGTTATTTTAACAAACTGCATTTTCATTTTAAATTGGTTGATTTACTGTGTTTCTGGGTTTTTTTAGTATAGACAATGGCTTTTTAAGAAGATCTGAATAACATGTATTTTTTTAATTCAATATACACTGACACAGCTTTCTAAAAATAGGACTGTTGTAACAAGAGATCTGACTATAGATTTAAATTAATACTTTCAAGGTATGTAATACACCTGAAAGATTTAGTGGCATCCTGGTTATGATCTTGAACTTCATGCATCTATTTAATCAGTCTCCTGCTATGAATGTGTGATGTTGAGGGTATCACACATGTCAAGAGCTTCACTGACAGCAGCTTAATTAGGATTTCAGATTTACATTGGGGTATACACATAAGTAGGCTTCATAATTTTAGAGCTGGATGCATTTGCAATGTTGGTTGCGAAAGGAGACATGAAAAGACTTCTTTAGGAATGATATGTGAGAGAAGCTACAGACCGCATTTAAGTGGAGTAGTGATGGATGAGGTTGAAAAGAAAGGCTGCTTGCTGAAAAAATCAAGGGATAGGAGTACCCATCTCAAATAAATGTGTATACAAATGCATACATCTTGGGCAACTAGGAGTAGAAATTACTCCACATGCAGTCAGAAAACTACAACATCATTGGAATGAATGAATAAGATTTGGTGGAACAGCCTGCACTGCGTGATGGAAGTGCTGCAATAGGCAATTTCCTTGGAAAAGACAGCCAGAGAAAGCAATGAGGGAGTGTTGCCTTCTCTGTGAAGAAGCAGCTCAGATTTTTGAAGTTCTTTAGTGGGATGGAAGACAGTCTGGTTGATAACTTGCAAGACAGGATGAGAGAAGAGTCCAAAGGGTGACATCACAGTAAGAGTTTGTTATGAGCCACTCATTTAGGGAGAGGGAAAGGAAGATTTCTTTAAACAACTTGAAGTATCTGGGTCACAAACCCTAGTTCCCCATGAGGGCCTTTAAGCTTCCTGACAACCTCTGGAAGTGTAACAAGGAGGGATACATGTAGGTGAGAATTACTGGAGAGTGCCAGGGATGATGTCCTGATACAGGATGAGACAGCTAAATGTGACACACAGCTGGACCTACTATTTACCAGCAAGCTAGAATTATTTTCGAATGTGGTATTTAATGGCACCTTTGGTTGTAGTTGCCATGAAACAATGGTGTTCAAGGCCCTAAGGGAAGTGAGGATTGAGAGTAGCAGAATACAGATTCCATGAGCACAAATTTTAGCCTATTAAGGAAACTGGTCAGTAGGATCCTATGGGAGTCAAATGTGTACGTCAGGGTAGCTCTGAAAGATGCCAGGCTTTTAAGTACAGCATCATTCAAGCGCAGGAACAGGAAAAAAAGTAAATGTATCAAGAGAGTGGTTCAGCCAGCAAAGGAAATTATAGTAGAGCTCTGATGCAAGAAGAGGGTGCACAGGAGGTGAAACAAGAAGCTGGCTAGAAAGGAGGAATGTAGAAACATTGCATGAGCATGCAAGGAATATTGTCAGGAAGGCCAGTGGTCAGCTGGAAATGAAACTTGGAAGAGATATCAAGGACAACAAGAGCTTTGTTAGTAGGCTGATGAAGGGGAACATCTTGTTGCTGAGTGGGGTGGATGATTTAGTCACAGATATGACTGAGATGCTCAGTGCCTTATTTGCCACAGTCTTCACCAAGCTTTATCAAGGCTCTGTCTTTAGTGAAAGGGCTCAAGGAGGACATCTACCAACAGCGGAAATGGTTTGAGTTAAGAATTCCTTGAGACAACTTGTCCCATACAAGCCTATAATAACTGATGGGGTACATCTGATGGTAGTGAAAGTCCTTGCGAGGATGATCACCAATCAAAGAAGTTAAGGAAATTGGGGCAGCTTACAGGTGCCTGGAGAAAGCATATGTTGTACCCATCTTTAAAGCAGTCCTCAAAATCCAGTGAAAAGCTTGTCACTTTTTTTCCTGTCACTTGGGAAACCATGTAGCAAGTCCCTCTGAAACACATTCTGGCTGCTTGAAGAGAAGGTAATTGAGAACTGTCAACATTGATTTATAAAAGCTGAACCATCCATGGCCAACCTGTTTGCCTTCTATGACAAAACAATCAGATTTGTGGGCATGGGAATAGCAATGAACATAATTTACCTTGACATTGGAAAGGTCCCACAATACTCATCAACCAGAGTTAGAACTCTACATTCTGAATGGAAGGACAGCTAAATGGGTAAAAAACTTAATACTTAAATGAGGTCTGAGGGTTGTGGTTAATTGGTGGTACCTTAGCTTGATGTTTTGTTAAAATGGAGTATCTCAGAAATCTATCCTGCCTAAGAGATGGATCCTATAGGTCATTATCTATTGGTCTTTTAGAGCTGGATTACTATCCTCATCATCCATTTCCCTCTCTCTTTATGCTTTCACAACACTCACCTCTTTAAAGAGATGATCTTGTTCCTTTCATTTAAAATATTTTCCTTTATTTTTCACATTTCTTCACTTTAAATAGTAGTCTATTTCTAATATCAATTTAAGGCAACATGAGACTATATTTAATCTCAGATTTAAAATTGTAAGATTTGCTCCGGTAATTTCATCTCTTGTACCTAAGTCTGCTTTCTGCCTTTTGCCATAAAAACACATATTTTAGCATATCCATCTACCTGGACCTCTGAGCATACTTAATATTCACAAGAAGCCTTTTTTTAAAAAAAACTTGTTTTGTTGAAGTATTTTGAAAAAAATAACAGAATGTTTAAATAGTCTACAATTAGTGGGTTTTTTTTTAAATTTGGAAGAATTGCTGATACAGTCCTGAAAGGAGGCTCATAAACACTTATATTCTTTCCATGTTACCTCAACTGAGATTGTTGAGTATCAAGTTTTCTTTTGGACATCCTCTGTTGCAGTTTGGCAGTTCTGATATGTTTGGTTTGTGGTAAATTAGTTCACAGCCATTACTCACTGTCTGCAATATTTAAATGTTCAGGCATGTGTTAAAAGGTACATCTATAGTGCCACTTGCCATATTTGAATTGATGATGTGTATCTGCAGTTGAATCTCTAAATAACCCTCAACGAACTCATTTAGTAGTATGGTCCAAAAAGGACATTGTTCCTTATTTCTGTTTTGATAATGGTCTTGATTACAGGACAAAATGGGGACCTCACCTGAGTCAACCAAGAATGCAAGATATTTGGTCTTCAGACCATATGGAGCTCAGGACTACCAGAACAACTTGCAAAGGATTCCAGTCTGATGTGCAAAATCAAATATATGCAAATCGAGTAAAAAAATAACACTAGGGAAGAATAACAGTGGCAATCAGAAATAATAAATAAATAAGAACAAAGGTGTTTGATTATTCTGTCTTTGACAGATATAACCAAATTCTGGTGCTTTATTGTCACCCTCACCAAATGTAACCTTTTATTTCTGGAATCCTTTATTAACTCTGTACAGCTGTTTTATGGGAATTTATCCTAGATGTCATCTTCCTTTAGTAGGGAATTAATGTCATAGATACTTCTGTAAAACTGGACACTGAATGTCTGTATTTCTACTCCAGGCAATGCTTGAGTTCCCTGTTTAGATATGCTTCTTTAAAATCTCTTATTCCTTTCTATAGCTGTCCTTGTCCTTCCTCCAGACTAGTAGTGTGTGTTGGACAAAGCACACATTGTTATAGTAACCAACTGTGTACTTGTGGGGTCAGTACCCCCACAGTTCTTAGATCTGTTAGAGGTTTTGAGGTGTCCTCTCACCTTCTAGCATTGCCTGGTCATGTCATATCTCAAAGCAGAGGCTGACTCTGAGATAAAGGTTATCTCAGTTGTAACTGCTGCTCTTGGGTGTTTACTGGGTAGTCACAATTTCAGAGACAGATTCCTCTTGATTTAGAAAATTCTTCTGCAAAATAGAAAATCTTCATGGGGAGTGGAATAGATTCTTTGTAGTCAACTCTGAGTTTCACTGAATCTATTACAGCTTCTGTGACATTTTTGAATTATTAATAGTTACCCTCCATGAAATTTATCTTGTCAATGTGCTCATGTTGTAGTTCAATAGCCAGTGTCTGCATGCTATAATTTCAAACTTTTCTCTAGGGAATTCTTCATCATTGCTCTCTTGCAAGAAATGAGACCTCTGTGTTAGACATTACTCTCCAAAGTTTATAGGAGTTTATTTTCAAAGTATTGATAACAGTACTGCACCTTGTGGAGCTTCAAACTCTTCAAGTTAGACTAGTTTTTGAATCCTATTACAGATACCAAGTGCAACGATAGCTTTCATTTCTTATGAATGCCATTAAGAGTAATAATTGTCAAAACAACTGTTTGATGAAAATATGGCACATTTCCAAGTTCTGGCACTTTTTTTTGTTGTTGTTGTTTTGTTGTTGTTTTTTTTTAATAATAAAGCTATGGGTATATGATGAAAGTAAGTCAGAAAAACATCTGTTTCCCTGGACATGTGAGTTGGCAGAGCTTCAGGAATGAGTAGAGGAAACAAGACCTTAGCTAAATTATAACAAATGTTCATTTGGTAATCTATTTTAAAAATTGCTGTTTGGGAATGATCTGGGTTTTTAGTTTATTTCAGATGAAGGAAAGATTGGGTAATGTAAATTCAATTGCTTAACTATCAGCATAACAGCTGTGAGTCCTTTCTGTGTAAGATTATTACTAGGAACAACTGACTGCAGGATAGCAAAGCCAGGTTAGAATAGTTAGTGAGAGAAGAATTTTCATCCTTCATTTCTAATAGGTGTGCAAATAGCCCCCCTATAAATCTAGATTGTGTTGCAAGAATTTTATGTTTTTTACAGGTTTCCAATACAGTTTGTGTATAGTCTTCTCACCATCTCTATTTCCAAAACTCTAAAAAATTCTCCCAGGTTCTGGCTATTTATCTGAATGACTTCATGGAATGCGGAACTCCACAATCCATCCTTTTTAAATTCCAGTATCTGTAAAACACAGGCTTCTGATTGGTTAAACCTACTTTTTAACAGCTTTCTTTAAATTGAAAGCACTCTGGAATTCTAAAGTAACTTTCCTGGGGACAGAATTCTGGAAATCTAACTACATGGATTGAAAATAACTTCTTACCTATTCTCAATAATATTTACAAATCAGTCTTATTTATGAATAGTCATGTCCTGAAACTTACTCTTGGTCTGGTCTTGCTCATAAGTCTGAGATTCTTCCATCTTTAGGTTAAGGACAGCCAGCCATTTAGTTCTACAGATACTTAAACCCTGCCATGCTTATTATGAAGTACCAGCTTATTTTAATTAGAGTTTTTTCCATATCTTCACCTGAAAACTCCACAGCTATCTGAACAGAAAGCTCATTTCTCTGCAGAAAGATTTGAGGCACAAGTGATTCCAGACAGCTATGCTGGTGGATTCCTTACTGAAAATCTTTTGATTCAGTCTAAAACCAAGTCAAACCTGTTTCCTAGTAAAGGAACTTTAACTGTGGTTTGTAAATCTGTGGACATTAATATAAATCAATCTTGTCTGGGTGAAGAGAAACCATAAGTTGCCAAGTCATGTTTAATCTCTACCTTATGTGGTAAGGATTGCCACACAAAGAGATAAGATTTTTGCTGATTATCAGTTCCTGGTTGATATCAGCTCATCTGGCAAGCACAATTGTCTTCAATTCTGGTAGAGTTTCAGGGATGCAACTGAAGAAATGGTCACACAGGAGAAAACCTAACATTTCCCAAGGTCAATGGCTTTTTTGCTTTTTTTTTTTTTTTTGATAAATCATTAATTACTGGAAACAAGTATAAAAAGTACACCAAGCCTGTGATGAACCTTCTCTTAAAACTCCTTAGCCCTTTGGAAGCAGTACTTCTGTAGAGATTTTCAAGTATGACCAGAGGCCTGATTCCTCACTGTCTCAACATTAATCTAACTTCTAGGTCTCTTGAGGGTGGTGCTTGCTAAGGTAGGATGAGGATTTACAAGGGTGAATAAGATTGGTCACTCTAGTACAGGACAAGGGTTAGGGAAAGAAACAGGGGATAGGCTTTTCCCTGAAAAGGGAATGCTCTGTAAAAAACTGTGGATGGGGAGCCTAGTTGGGCAGATGACAGAAATATCAATTAGGATATATATTGGATGGGTTTCAAACCTCCAATAATATAAATGTTATACAGTGTAATGTACTACATAAATATTTTATAATGTAACAGTACATGGAGTTCATACTCTTGAAAATATATGATAAAGACTGCATCTTTTTGAAATATCTGAGGAGGTAAAAGACCAATTATCACTGAAATTTTCTTGTGCAAAGTCATAGAATATAAGGCTAAGAAAAAGGCAAACACAATTCTAGAATTACATCAGAAAGGGTTTCCATTGTAATAAGGCAACATTACTGTTACCATGTAAATAATGACTAGAACTTGCCTAGAGGAGTGCTGACAATTTTGGCTATGCGCTTACATAAAAGGTAAAATCAAACAATGATATTACTTAAACTCCTCTTACGAATTGTTTTGCCATACAACAAAAGTCAGAGAGCTGATTTACTTAGCCTAATAAATAGGAATAGACAGGATATCAGAAGGTCATCAGAGGAAGAATTGTGTAAACCTAAGGGCAAGGTTTGTGTAAAATGAGACAGTAAAGACTGCTGAAGAATACATTTGGATTGGAAAGTAAAAGGATTTTAACCTTCAGAGAACCTTCCAAAGCTGTGTGAGAGGCAAGTAACTCAATCACAGTTTTGTGCACTGAAGACACATTTCATGGAGTAGAATTCATGAAAATGCATTTCATAAGCTAAAGACAGTTTATGAAAGATTTTAAATTATGTATCTGTCTGTTACAATGGAGTGAATCTGTTGACCTAGAGGTCCTTGTTCTTTTCTCTTAGTTATAGTATGTGGAAGGAGATTTTTTAATTTTTTTTTTTTTTAATGTATTGGAAGCCTTTGATTCTATTGAGTGTAAGATTTCTTCTGATTTGGGACTCTTTCTGAATAATTCCTTTTTTTTTTAATCTTTGAGAATCCAAAAGAACTTGTAAGTACTTTTTCTCAAGCAAAAAAGTAGGAAGTTTCCTTTTATAAAAAAAAATCTTATTCCATGCATATGATTGAATTAATCAGCATTTGGATAAATTAGTTAGTATTCAAAGAATGATGACATTATCATGCTTGTTCATCAGATGTAAACCACCTAAGACAGTACACTTAGTCTTGCTGTGTCTATATGAATCTGAGATTCCATCAGAGTTAGCTGGCTATGATTTAATCCAGATATAACAGCAAACAGTTTTGCCATCTTTTACTTAGTAGAGATGTGGTTTGAGAATACACGGTAGCGTTCAGTAAAAATCAGTACCAAAATTTATTTTTAATAGGGCTTTTAGAATTCAAAAAATAAGTTTACTTTAACAAGTAGAGCAAGTACAGAAGAAAGTACCATTGCAAAAACCTCCATAAGACATTGCTTCCCCAAACTTCTAGTTGCTGCCTCTCGATGACACATTTAACTGCTTTAATTTATTATGCTTCTGGTTTCAGCCCTACATTCTTGCACCTGCAAATCAAAACATCCAGGTCAAGGTTTCTTTTGTAGCCACACAAAATTTTTAAACGATAGCCTGGATTTTAATCCTTCCCTTTTTTCAAAAGTGTGTCTTTCTGACAAGTGATTTTAGGACTAGCATGAGTATTAATGGTCTTCTAGATGGAAAAGCACAGTTCACCTAATCTTTGAAGTTCTACCTTAGGTGCATACAAGCACCTAAGGTAAGTGAATCACAGTATGTCCCTTATCAGCACACATTAATACCACATTATTTAATTGATGAGACAGTTTTAATACTGAAGCATATCTTCCAGCAGGGTAGATTAAAAAATAAAGCTAAATTTTGAAGACTGCATTGTAGGCAACTTTAGTCTTTCAGCTTATAATTTGCAAAACCTTTCTACTTTAAAAATAGCAAAGGGTTAGATATGATAGAAAGGGTTATTAAAAGCATGAATATCTACAGTTAACCTTGATCCAAGATTTTTTTGTCTTTATCTCTAAACAGAGGCCCCAACATTTATCCCTTGCCATGCACACATATTAAATATTAGCTCAGGATAAGTGTTTCCTTTCCTTGACAGATGGTAGAACACACCAAAGGAGGCAAGAGTTCAGATCTTTCCATATTACAGGTGTAACTTCTAGTAATCATGACTTTAATTGCTAATAATAATGAATTTTACTTGTGGTACTTCTAACACCAAACGCCAACTTTAGGGTTGAATTTGCTAGAAATTTCACAGTCTTAATGTAAGAAACTCTGAAATTGTTTCCCTGATGCTGCAAGAAGGAAAATCCCAGACCATGTTCCACTTTCACAGAAAAAGAAATGGTTCTTCCTGATCCTAGACAGACCTGTCAGATCATTGCATCCTGAAAGATATTTCCTGCCAGCTGATAAGAAGAGCAGGGTAGTTTTTAATAGAGTGGCCAACCCTGGGTATGGACTGTAGAGACAAGAAAGCAGTTGCTTCCATTCTTGCTGCCCAAAAAGCTGTGAGCATTTTTGACAACACAGTGTTGGTTATGCTGCAATTTTATTATGCACCTCATGGTATTTTGTGGTCTTTACAAAAGTCTTAAATTAAACTATATGATTGATAGCCTCAGTCTCAGTCCAGCCTTAATCTGTTTTTTCCTCCTTTTAAAGTAAGATTTGTCTGGTTTTGGTACCTTGAAAACTTAGAAATGCGATGCACTTTTCACTCTAGCGTTTGAAAAAGCATGTGAGAGATATTGATATTATTTTGAAATTTTAATAAAATTTTTAATATTCAGTAATGCCAGGACTTTTCAAGGCTGGAATTGGAATATCTCTGTTTTTAATGGTACAAATAAGCAGTTAAGCAGTTGTCTATATTTTTTAAATGACAGGGCAGTATTCATATTGAGGCTTCTATTAAAAACATCCTCAAAATATATTCTTCCATAAAGAATTTGTCCTTTCAATAATAAATGGATTTTTCTTCCATTTAATGTGATTTGTTTGAGCTTTCACAATGCAGAAAAATTTGGATACAATTTTTTTTTATTTCAACTAGTTAGAAAATTTAATTACAGAAGTTTCATTTATTTTAATTCTTTCCATTATAAGTAAATCTGCTGAAATAGTTTATTTGAAGCACATCAAATAAGAAGGCTGATTCTGACTTTTCTTATTTTAGGTTACTGTGTCATGCAATGAAAGACCATATAGTGCGTGTTGCAAATGAAGCAGAATTTATTTTAAACCGACAAAGAGCTGAAGATGTCCACAAGCATGCTGAGTTTGAGGTGAGCCTGAGAGCTGGTGTATTTCTGGTTCTCTGTTTTCACTCAGTTGTCGCCTAAACTGTAACTCCATGCAATAAAGATTTTATTTTTTTCTTCCAAGGAAGAAATTTACATTGAAAACATTTCAAAACTAGTTTTAAAAGCTTTGGTAAATGTCAAGCACAAAGAATGGGTTTAATTTCTCATCTTGTCACTGAAATTCATAAAAGCATTTACAGCTTGAAGAAATGCCTTAATCAGAATGTCTAATCTGATATGGCAGACCTTTAGGTTCAAAAAGAATTTTTCTGATTTTTTGAAAATAGTAATACAAATCACATTACTAATTATTTTTGTTGAATTTTTTCAACAGTGTGTATTAGTTCAGTTATAAAACAAAGCAATTAATACACTTAAGGTACTTAATGAAAAATCAGAAATAGAAGTGTTTTGTTAAACAATCTTAATATTTTAAGGTCATTTATTGGTAGAACAATTTGAATTTTGGAGCACTTTAGAATGTTTAAGTGTTATAATTTATATAGTGAAATATGATACTGCATGTCTTTCTTGGTAGTTAGAAATCATTAACCATAGACAGTAAGATTCAGTATTGCAAGGTGTAACAGAGCAGCTGACTTCCATAATTCTTTAATGTCTATAATTCTCATTCTGAAAATACTCAATTGCTTTTTTGTCAATGAGTGTTACAGTATACAATAAAATATATTGCTTGAAAGTGATACAAGTACTAAACCCCGTTTTTAAAATATCTGCAGTTTAATAGGTTTCCAGTTGTTTATATAGGATTAATTTTGTTCCTATTTAAGAAAATTGTGCAAAAGTAATGGAGTAAATTTAAAAATTCTTTTTTGACATGACTTTATCAAGTATGGGTTTGGATTTTTATGGTGTTTCATACAACATTTCACCACTGTTTTTTATAATTTCCAAACCTGCCTTGTGTTTGCATACATTTGTATAGAAGTAGGTATATATGTGCAGTCATATATTTCCACGTTTTACTGCTCAAGTGACCTAACATTAGGATTAAGAGACTGACTTATTATTGATGATAATAAATTGCTATATCAATTTATTAATCTGTCAGAAAATGTCAACAAGCACCTGGTGGCTAGAAATAGGATCCAGTAATCTTAGTTTTGATGAGGTTTTTATCTTCTTGAAACAGCTCTCTTAAATGTGCACTTTGATGCACTAGTTTTTGTGCTCCTTGACCTAGCTGAAAAGTGTGAGACACAGAGATATCTGTTGACATTTTGAATACACATAACCTTTACTGCATTTTGTCAGAGCAGACAGCAGACACTTGTCATATGGGACTGCAACAACTTTATTACCAAGCTTATACTGGATATTTTGAACATAGATAAAATCACATTTACAATTAAGTGTATGTCAGAGCGAAGTTTCATATTGCCTCAACAATAAATAACATTTGATATCTATCAGAGCATCATGCAGTAACCTAAGATGACAATGGAAGATTGAGTTATCTGCTCTTTGAAGAATACATTGAGGTATAAGATCTGTCAGAACTCTAGACAAAATGAGAATATTCAATTAACTTCCAGCTTCTGTTAGCAAATAGGATTTAGAATATTAACTAAATTCCCTAAAGGAATAGCCTCAAGTCTGTCTTATTGTCTGGTAAGGAAACCAACACATTTTTCATATATGAAAATTTTCATTACATTTGTTGTAGGAAAAGCCTCACATACACATTTTAGATGAGTAAGTTAAAAATTGCAAGTCATAAAAGAAAATTGCAAAATATAGACTGTTTTAAATGTGAAATTCACAAGTAGTTAAGTAACGTGATGGTTAAAATCTGAAAGAATGTTTTATATATTGTCTTTAATAATGGTGGGAATATAACTGAGCATTTTATTTTTCATCCTACTTGAAAGCAGTAGGGACAAAGAAATTTCTGGTAGTTTTCTTCTACATAACTCTATATCGGTCGTTTTGGTTTAATCAACTGTATAGGTGTATGTTCTGGGGTTTAGTACATGTTAATCATTGATCTCAGCTAGAGAGGTGCATGACTATTTTATTTTATTCCTGCCCTTTAAACTTTAATTGAATCATTATGGGTGAAATTATTTGGTTCAAGCTGCACTAGGTTACTGTGTCTCCCACACAGAGGAGAGGCCATGGACCAGCATCTAAATTTTATTCTTTGACTCCAGTTGTAGTCACAGCCAGGGCAATTCCTTCCAGAATGGGTACTTCACAGTTAACTTTCATTTTGTTAACCTTTGTAATTGTTCAGGAAGAAAAATGAAAATTTAATTTTACTGTCCAATGAGCTGGTGAAATATTAACCTCATTACTAAGGCAGATCATTGTGCTAATTGGTGCCTCCCTGTACAAGAAGATAAATTGAAAAATGAATTAACCCTTTATGAATTAGTGTAACCATTGTTCTTTCCCAGATAGATTACTTGAAATAATGTCTGTAAACACAATAGAAAGACCAGTGTTAAAATCTCACTGAATGCTAATATGATCTGTGCTAAAAGGATATCATACAGAAATATGAAGAACAAAATATAAAGTATGAGGTTAACTTAATTTTAATTACTCCTTTGAATACTAGAAAATTGGATTCTATTCAGCACTATTACACCATTGAGTGCTGACTAAACATTCTAAAATGGTGCACAAAAACTCTAAGTGCAAAAATGTGTCTTAAAAGGTATTTTTTAAATTAACTATTTTAAGAATAATCTAGCCTTTGTAGTTTATACCTAGAAAATTATAGTAGTGGATTTATTTTGATGGCTCTGGCTGCATTCCCTTTCTTTAGATATTTTGAAAGAATTTTTACAAGGAAGAGAAATTGAGTTTGAACTTAGCATGATTTTGAGAAAAGAAATGGAAAAATATTGTCCTTATACATAAAGAAATTATTTATATAAACAAAAATACACTATAGGATTCTGACAGTTTAGAAACAAATTTGCGTGAAGGTAAATAACCACAGCATTTTTTTAGGGGTAGTTTTCTGTCAAAGGTGGAAATATTAGATCTTTTTCAGTTTAAAAGATGAGTGATTTTTTATCCACTAGAGTTTTTAGAAGTGGTAGGATGTTATCAAAATTTTTCATGTTGTGGTATGAAATAAAAAATATACTCCTTAGTTTTGTAGTTTAGCATCTGTAGTAATAAAAAAAAATCATTTTAGATCTTAATGTAATTTTAAAATCAAAAGCAGTGTACATAATTTTTCTTCTATTTTATCTTATGTATGTTAGAGCAGTATTTTATACCTGAGAGCACATGAAATGTTTACAAAGAAAGGCTAACTTTTAAGGCATCTCCGTGGCCACATATGTACACAAAGAGATATATGGCTAGATGTTTTTAATAACAGCTCTGTTTTCTTTGCCCTTGGTATTTCAATTTTTACATATTCTAATTGAGTGCTTTTTCATGGATAATATAAAGTAGTAGGACCATTTCAATTGAATGGTTTTGTGGTTTAGAAATAGTATATACAGAATAGAAATATTAGTCTCAGTGTCCCCACTGAGACTCTCCCAAACCAGACACTTTGATCGCTTTCCTGCCCCTTCCAATGTGGAGTTGAGAACTGGAGGCACAAAAGGTGAAACTCACGAGTTGAGATAAGAACAGTTTACTGGAAACAGCAATGAGATAAAAAAGAGAACAGTAACAGCAACAATATTAATAACAAAAGGTATGAGACAAAGAAATGGTTTACACAGAAAGTAAAACAATACTGGACTGTTTCATCTGCCACCGTTTCTCCCAGACCAGAAAGAGAGTGTCTTTTACTCCTACCCCTGGTGAGTGACATGAGATGGTATCAAATAACTCTAGGGTCTGGACATGCCTCCCTCCCAGCTACTGCCAAAAATTAATGCTGTCCTGGATAAAACCAGGACAAATGACATGTCCTATTCTTCTGAAAAGTATTTTAATGAGTTCTTCTTATATTCAAAGAGTTTAATAAATAATAATTTTAAGGTGATCATAAGTGGCCCGTCTTTGATAGAGTGGATGTACTTTCATTCCCAGTCGCAGTGTGCTCAGTATGCTGCTGACCGGAGAGAGGAAGAGAAGATGTGTGATCACCTCATCAGTGCTGCCAAGCATCGAGATCATGTTACAGCCAACCAGCTGAAGCAGAAGATACTCAACATACTAACAAATAAACATGGTGCCTGGGGAGCTGTTTCTCACAGGTAAGCTGCAAATGTAAAAAATGTGGGGCTTTAAATGTTACTTTCAAAGTCTGAGAGAAGCAGGCATTGTATAACTGAAATATGATTTTATTAGGAGTCTAAAAATACTTAAATATAGCATGTGCAAAGCTGAACATAACCAAAGTGCAGCTCAATTAGGCAGGTATTCCTATTAAAAAATAATTAACAAAACCCCTAAAATATATAATTTCTTATGTATGTAACTGATACGGTATTTGAGGTTTTATTTAGACCTGTATTGAGTATTGTTTTTAAAACTTCATTCTATTCAACATAGATGTGAAATTAAAGGTTTTCATATATCATGCCAAAAATAAGAGCCTTGCTCTTCTGAATCACAAAAATAGCCAGTGGCTAAGGTGCTGACCCTCATGTGGAAGACTTGAGCTGAAATTGCTCCTTTCCTTCATTCAGAGCAAGGTCTTGAACCTGGGTCTGTCATGTGAGTGCCCTGTCTGTGAAAGTAGAGACTGCCAAGTCGCTCTCTTGTTTGTGTGTTCTAGCCACAAACACTTGATTATTTATTCAGAGTGAAACAACTCAAACAAAAGAAATCAAGAAAGTCCTGCTCCCAGATAACCAAAATTTTGCAGCTTGATTTTCTATTTAAACTCCTATTTGTCTACTCTCAATCATCAAAGAACAGAAAGTTCCATTTTAGCTCTGATTAACCTTTTCAGTAAAAACGTAGTTGAGATGGATAATACAAAAACTTTTCTCTAGATAAATATTCAAAAAATATATTTGCTTTTATGTTGACTACATGGTTAGGCTTTAAGCCTATTGCAAAAGTTGCCAAGTAATAAATTTGACATGTAAGCAGTAAGATTTAATAAATAGCACATATAGTGCTCATTCTTTTTGCAATTCCATCTAGTTGGTTCTTGCAGTTATACAGTGTTTAAAATAAAAATGAAAATTTTTGTGCTCATTATCCCTATTTCTTCTAAAGAAATCACTCTTTCCTGGGTGATGATGAAGGTGTATTTATTTTTAAGATGGTAGAAATTGTGGAAATTCAGTCTTACAGAAACTCTAGTGTCTAACACCAGAGACATTCTGGTGAAAATTACAAAAGTGGCAAGTAGGAAATTGCAATACGGTTAATTAAAAACATGTCCACAAGGGATGCTCATTTTATCTCCAGTTGAGGCTTAAAGCTGTGTGTCTGGAGACTTGAACATGCTGAAAATAAATGCAATTTTCTGTCCTTTTAATGTTTTTGAATAATGAATAGCAGTTTTCGAATAATGTTGCTCAGCTTTGTGAATGGCTGCAGACATTTTGCAGACTTAAATCAGTTCCTGGTCACTACCTTTTCCAGGACACTGTTTCTTAGGGCCAGATAACTTTTATCTCCTGGATTGTTGATGGCATCCTAAATGGCAACAGTGCAATGCTGCAGCTTTTTTTTCTCTTGAGTCCATGATAGCTCTGAAGGACCATAAAGTAGTTTGACACCTGTGACAAACCTAGGAAATTTCTTACACTGTACAAAAGAAACTCTTATTTTATTCCTGTCATGCAACTTGCTCAGTGTTTTCTGCTTCTCAGTTACTGGCGGAGCTGCTTTTCCCATTTCGGTACTTGCAGCGTTAGGTGCTGCTCTTGGCTTGGTTGTATTTTCGCTGCAGGCAGCGGCATAACCTGGAGAAGGGGACATGGTGACAGTACAGGGTCTCCAAGCGGGGTTCCCTGTTTGCAGGAGCCAGCTGGGAAATGGCCTTGCACTGCAGGTTTGGCCATGTGTGCTGTGGTAGCTTTGTGATCCAGCACAAAAATGCACCACCTTCTGTCATGGTACTAGTGGACTGTGAATGGGAAGGACTGGGATGACAGCAGGGACAGGGAGATGCCCAGTGGAAGAGCCTCTGAGCCTTGTTAGGGACTGACATCACTCAATGGGCAGATCTGAAAGGCTTTAAGGGCAGCAAAGGGAGACGGTCTCAGTAAACTCCTCAGCCACAGAATGCAAAAACTGTTGTTAATTAGACAGATTCTCTGATACTTTTTATATTATGAAAAATGAGATTCCATAATATAAATGGCTTCCAAAACCATACACACCTCTGGTCTTGACTGGCATGATACAGAACAGGACTCAAGTCTCTGTGTTTAGTTCCTGACAGTTACAGCATTAGTAGTGTCTTTATAAAAAACTCATGCTTCTCTGTGCCATGAAAGATGCAGTCTGACTGGAATACAGAGTTACTTTAAAAACACACAAAAAACCAGGTTGTCACTCCAGATTTCTGCACTTCTGTAGTGAGTCTATAATATCTGTTGGGAAAAGTGTTCCCAATTCTGAAGGCACACAGCTCTCAAGCTGAACACACACTGCTCTCCTGTTCAACTTGAGAGCTGAAGACCCTTCATGGAAATGGTGAATTTAAGGACATCCTTTTCTGGCCCATATGGAGCAGG
Source organism: Origma solitaria (assembly GCA_013397895.1). NCBI lineage: Eukaryota > Metazoa > Chordata > Aves > Passeriformes > Acanthizidae > Origma > Origma solitaria. Next base: position 2,094,841 of record VZRL01004528.1, on the reverse strand, counting down.
GTAAGAAACAGGCCATCCCTTCTGCACAATAAATACTTGGGAAATAGCAATGCCTTTTGTCATCCAAAATGGATAAAATAGGTAGGAAAATATTTGGGCAGGCATGAGTGTGATTCTTCAAAGCTTCAGTTCTCTGCACAGCTGCAGCTACCAATTTACTGTCAGTTTTAGCATATAGTACATAATAATAAACATAGACTCATAGAATAATTTAGATTGAAAAGGACCTCTAAGATCATTAAATCCAACCGTTAACCTAATACTGCCAAATCCACCAATAAATGGTGTCCCTGAGTGCCACATCCACATGTCTTTTAAACACCCGCAGGTATGGTGACTCAGCCACCTCCCAGGGCACTTTGTTCCAATATTGCACAACCCTTCTGGTGATTAAATTTCTCCAAATATCCAATCTAAACCTCTTCTGGCCTAACTGGAGGCCATGTCCTCTTGTTGTCTCCTGTCCTATCTTGTCCTATATGGTTTTGTTTATCTCTTCTCAAGATAAACAAACAATTTTAAAGTTCTTTAACACAGATGCTCATGTTACAAAACATTATGGTTTCATTTTGTCAAATATGACCCAACTGTAGAGAAAATTTTTCCTTGAGTTCGAAGTTCAACACAATGAGCTTCTAAGCTTCCCCAGCTTTTGTGTCTTTGCGTACTGTCTTTGCAGAAAGCAGCAACCACCATTTACTATTTAATCTGTAGGTGCCACAGAGCTTACCCTTTGTTCATTAAGAGACAAAGAGACTATTAAGAACCACAGAAGGCTGGTACTGAGAGGAAAAGCAAGAGGTCTGATGAGTGACATTCTCTAGTATTTGTAAATTATGAATTTTAAATATATTATCATAAAATCTTCCCAAGATGTCTGAAGAAACAAGAATGAAGTTGAATGGTATGAGCCAACAAAAAACCACAGGAGTCTTTAAATTCTAAGTTAGATTATAGTTATATATAGTTAGCGTAACTAAAAATTTAATAAAATCATAGGTGACTTGCATTTCAGTTAACTTCCTAATTAGCTATTAATTTATGAAGGTGAAATTAATTATAGGCAAGTAGTCCACAACTCGCACACATAAATGCCTACAAACACAATAGCACTGTACAACAAATTCCTGTCTCTATGTTAATCAATCAGTAGTTTGAGTTGGTCTGAGAACCTCTTTACTCTTTCATCTCCTTCTGACAAAAAATGGTAAATAACAGTTTTGAGAAAAAACTTTCATTTTTATTGCTTCTCAGTGTTAGCTTCTTTCCTCCTTCAAATGTTTTCCCTTTATAACTTAAAGTGAAACCCAAAATTGTTTTTCTCAGTTTCTTCCAAGTATGTGTGTCAAATCCTCTACAAAAAAATGGAAATTTACTGAATCATCTTATTTTCATCTACATGTCTCAGGCCAAGCATAATATATTTCATAGTAAGTCTCATTAATTTGTTGTAAATTCTGTTTGTGCCCTTAAACAAAACTAACTTTGTTTCCCACATATGGGCAATTTGATGCTTTTAGGTATCTTTGTAATAGCTTACCTTAAACTTACTTGTCTCCCCTTTTTAAATTTCAGCATTATACCAAAAGTAAAATTCTGCAGGTTTTTTCCATTCAGATGAGAAATTGATGAGTTGGTTATTTCCTTGATGCATTGTCCCTTGTTCAGAGGGAATATGCAACATCAGGAAGAATCAAACTGGGTGTTTCATAGCTTAGCGTTCCAAGCTTCTTTAAGCCAGCACTTACCCTTAGCTTTTTTCAGGGTTATAGTTTTCATGTCACAACATATGCTTCCTTCTGCCTTCTCTGTCAGCTTCATATGGTGCTTCTCTTCCTCCCCATCTGCGTCTCTCCCCATACACATCTTTCTTAAAGAGAAAAAAAAAAAAAGAAAAAAAGTTTTGTAAAACTTGTCTGTACACACAGTTCAAATTCATTATGAACCATATGTATGCCTGTGTTTTCGGCCATAAGCTGTTACTGTCTTACTTCAGCTTCTTGGTTTTATGAGATACCTCAACTTTTCAAAAACTTTTATTCAAGAATACTGTATATATATCTCTACCTTGCAGTTTTGTATAGGTTTAAAAGAATTTATGGCAATAAAAGGAGTTCAGAGCTCCAATTAGTGTTCAAAATCTAAATATGAAATACTTGTCATAGATATTTTCACATGATCAGTTTTGATATTCACAGGAGGACTACTGTAATGAGAAAAATGACATTTAAAAATGAGACTTGGTACTCTTGCTTTCTGTGTTTTAATGAAGGAGGTTCCACCTACATTAAAGCAGCTGTACCAAAAAGCAAGTATACAAGGGCTTTTTCTGTTCAAATCCATCTTTGGTTAAACTAGACACCCATAACAAATTAATCATTCATGGTGGAGGGCAGAGCTGTCAAACTCATTCTGTGGTGAAGACCAAATTCGTCTGGGGAGACAGGCTGGAAATAAAAAGTTTCTTGCCAGACAGCTAGTTTTGTCTCTCTCTACAGCATGTGCTTCTAAAGAGATTGGGTTCTGCTGAGGGCCAGAGGGCTGAGAATGGAAAGAGAACTCCCCTTTCCCAAGCCTAAGGGGGTTGGCAGTTAAATAAGTTGATTCTGGAAAAACAGTGTTTCTAATCCAAATGTTTCCAGTTTACAGCAAGGGAGACCAGATCACAGGAATTTAGTAAGTTGTTTCCCTTACAGCCATCCTTTGGCATTCTGTGGCTCTATCTCTGTACTAGTTGCTGTCTCAGGAAATTCAGAGAGGCACAGAACCTATTCTAACCCCCACTGCAAATCAGCTTCATCTGGTTTAGCTATTCATTCATTTCTAGCTCATTTTAACTGCTAGGCATAAATTACAAAGGGAGCTTTAGAACAGTGGAAAAATGTAGGACCAGATCCTGTCTACTGGATCCAGAAGCGTGTTTGACATGCCCTTTCTTAGAGGACCTCTTAAGGTTCTGAATTTTTTCCACATACTCTGTAAGAACTATGAGTTTTGTGTTTCTGGAATTGGTGATTTTTTTTTTTTTTTTGGCAGAATATATTCTTCAAAATTGGTCTGTTGGAACAGCACAATTTTGAGCCTGTTCATTAGCTATCCTGTTACAAGTTCCAAATATTTAGTTCTGAGATGATTTCATCACAGAAAAATCATTAAGAAAATGCTGTTCTCTCTTCTATTGTTTTTACTTAACTGCACGATTTGAGAGACCTTGAGATGAGCAAATGTGTCAGCAACATATTCTCAGTCCAATATTAGTTATCCATCTGTAGCAGGATTTAAACATGAGTGAGATGATTTTGTTAATCTGGCCACTCTGTTGTCGTATTTTACATTTTAATCCACTTTTTAACTTTCTTACTATGCTTTCAACTTTGGGACTGCTCCACACATTGCATACCCTCTTTCTTCTCCCTCCCTGACTGCTAACCACTGTGGTGGAAGGCAGAGACTCTTTGCAGGAGCTCTTGCTAATAGTGCCGAGGATTTTGACAAGCCAGATGGAAAAAGGGGGATGGAAGAACTCTGTATCCTTTCCTAATAATAGGTGTAAGATGGCATACAGCATAGAGATACCTGCAGAGAAAGGAGTATTGTATAACCAGAGAAGGGCTGTACAAGCAACTGTATATTTTGCTTATGTGAGATTTATTCAGTTCTGTGTTTGTGCAAGGTTGCTCAGCTGTTTTGAACTGCAGTGCTGTTCTATGGATTTTTTCCCACAGCTGGAAGAAACCTCATAAGAAAATATTTTCTTTGGAAAGAAGTAATGTTTTCAAATGTTGAGAAGCAAGTGGTACTCAGGAAAGACTTGTCCAACTCTACGGAAGTACATACATTTTATTTAATTATAAAGAATGAAGTCTACTGCACTTTTACATTATTACTTCTACATTCAGAAGATTTCTTTTTTTCTTTACTCTGTTTTTTTTCTGCTTTGCTTCAACATGTTCTCTGTTTCCGCCTAAATTTGGGGTCCCTCTTTTGTTCATGGAAAAAAAAAAGCAAAGCCTTGTAAATTTTGTTTTTATTTAAGACTTAGGGACAATAGATCTTTAGATGTCAATAGAGTCCTTAACTGTAACAGTAATCAGAATACAAATCCAAATTTCATACAGTCAATTTGCTATATATATATATATATTTATTGTAGGACTATACATATATTAGGAGGAAGGCCACCCTTAACAAACTGAGGGAGACTTCTGCTTCTCCTTAAGTCTGGCCGTGGATTTAGTATGTGCATGTGCATGCAGCCATACATCTTTCAGGGCACAAGAACAGCCGTAAAGATTCAGACCTGTGGTCCATCTGGCCCTGAAACCTTCACGTGTAACTGAATGATTAAGAAACAGAAAACTAGGACAAATAGACATGATAGGTTCATCTAATACTCGCTCAGATGCCTTGAATTTTCAAATCAGGACTTTCTGAGGAATCTCAGATTCAGTCAGTCTTGATTTTGAATTTTCCATATCTCAGTAGAGGTTCAAAGTACCTTCTGTCTTCCTATGTTCCTCCTAGTTCTTGCAGCAGAAACAAACTCTGCAGAAACAAACTCTGCAGGGGTTATCAGCAGACTGAACTAACAGTTGCTGATTTTAGACAATGTTCCTAGCACCTGTGCTCCTTCTTACATAGAAGTAGAAACTCAGTGGAAACCACTAGGGAAGTATTTCTCATTAGGCAGATACCACTTCGTTCACATGATTATCACCTTTTCTCACGTCTACCTAGTAATACCTGTGCAGTATAGCAGTGAGTTTCCCATCCTCCCCATATAAAATAATATAAAGCAAAGAATCAAAAAGGAACAAAAACCATAGATTTGAAGATTCTGAATAAGAAAATTTCGTGCTTCTAAGAAAAACATATTTTTCAGAAATTAAATTTCTTTGATGCATTCATTATTTTTTGACATAAAATGGGTAATAAAGATCCTATTTTTACATCACAGTAGGGTGCTGTAGTACCGTTACAATCCAGGGCTCTTTTCCATGTGATGTTTCAAGTATATTACAGAAGATGAATGCCAAGCTGTGAATTTTATTTTTTCCTAAGAGAAAAATCTGTACTGTTTTGGTAGACTTCTGAGACATTTCTAGTTGTAGGCATCAGAAGCGCAAAGTTTAACCAAAAATGAAAACCCAGTGGAACAATATCATTCCCTTTGTCTCAAAGCCTTAATGTCTCATACCTTTTTGTTTTAAATGTATTTATGTCCAATGATACTACTGTCAAATAGTATCAGAAATTCAGAAGAGAGTTTGGAAAGGAAGTGAAGATTAAATCTTCAGCAACTAAGGAAGGTGTAGTGTGGTACATCCCAATCACATGCTTTGCATACTCCTTTCTTTATGGGGTATAAGGTGGAATTCTGCAAACACCTCGGAAAATCTGTTCTGTGTCTGAGAGATTTATAGTTGAATTCACATGTGCGTTATTGGATCGTTTTCTTCGCTGAAAATTAGATTACTTATATATGGTTCTCAACCTTTCTCTTCTCATAGTCATATCTTCTTAGTTCCTTTTTCCTCATGGCAATGTGTAATCAGGTACTACACGCAATAGACTGGTCTGGTTTTCCCTGTTGTTGGGTTTATTTTTCTCCTCCTCCTCTTCCACAGTGGGGAAAAAAAATCAACCCTCATGATCCTTTTTTTCCCCCTTATTTTTACTTCTCTCTAGTGCAACATCTTCCTCATTCAAAACAGTTTAGAGCTTTCCTAAGCCAAAGCTTGGAGCCCTATCTTGCAGTATTGCTACAGAGGAGCCATAGGCAAGTGCATACGGAGCTGCTGCTCCCAAGTGCCGCGTAAGAAGGAAGTCCTGTTTTCAGGCGTACAGGAGGAGCGTGGTTACTGGGACACAGAGGCCACAACCAGAGTCTTGTCTCTTCTCCCTTAATATAGCTGAGCAGGAGGCTTCCTTGGGTTTGGTGTTTCTGTATGCATTTTCCTAGCACAGTCTTTATATTCACGGATACTAAACTATGAAGATCATCCTTAGGTCGTCCACATTTCTGATTTCTGAAAAATATTTCCAGCAGATGTCTCTCTTTCAATTTATCACATTTGGTTGGGGTTTTTTGTGGGTTTATTTGTTTGGTTGTTTTATTTGTTGGGGTTTTTTAAATTGATTAATTTTGACTTTTTAAAACAGTGAAAAAATAAATTTACACAGATTTACTTTGAGTGCTTCAGAAAGATGATGTCTGTCCTAGATGTTACATGACTTCTAGAAGATTGCTGTACTTGCTTTCCTTGTTGATAAAATAGATATGGTAATGCACATAATTCTAAAAAGTAATTGCATAATTCAAGTTAGTATTGAAAGTACTGTATAGGCTTGGTTTTATTATTTGGTTTTACATGGCTTCTATCGATTTGGTACACTTGTTATTATAATATTTACTTTTTCTTTATAAACTATTTTTACATAGCCCGTAATTTCTGGGTTTTTTCAGCAGTAATATCTGTTCACACTGAGTTTTGATCTGTACTGTAGATCTATTTCTTGTACACTGACAGACATAGTATATCTGAAGATGACAGATTGCAAACTTCTCCCAATATTTCGGCTCCCCAGTATATTGATATCTGTTGTCAATAATATAGACTGTTTGTTAGGTTATAAAGCTCCATTGTTCAGGAGTGTTATATTTTGAAGCCATCAGTCATGGATGTGTTGTAGAGATAGGAGACTATTTATGTTTATGGCATTTTAAGTAACTCAGTAAGACCCTTTAAAATATACAGAAAAGGCTTGTTTACTGTCATCACTGCTCACTTAATCCTGTGACCTTGACATGATCGTATGCCCATAAAGCTCCCTGCAGGTTGTTCAATAAAACAGATGAACATCAGAGTCCAATGATTGTTTCAGCTTCATGAATATACTGTCTTATTCCATAACTATTTCTTAAGCATTCAATAGTGCTGAACCATTTTAAAACCCAATAATGTAGCAAATTATCCTGTTGTTTAGATTATTAGAAAATCCACAAAAAAATTCATAAGCCATATATAGCTCTGTGTTTAATTTGAGAATGCTACTCATTTGAAAAATAGTCTGTATACACAATGCCAATAGACTACTGTTTAAATTATTTCTTAAAATTGAAGTGTCCTAATTTTTCAGATTCCCTTTTTTTTTTTTTTTTTCACTTTTCACTTTTCTCCTGCTATCAGCTTTTCTCCTGCTATTATATTTATTGAGTGGGAATGCTTTTGGTTTTGTTACAGTCGCAATCTGAATCTAGGAAATCCATGTGAAAGAGATTTCTTTAGATGATTTACTAGAATCTGTATTTGCACTTATGGTAGGAAGCAATAAAAATGTATGTAAAGAGGAAGGTAAATTTGATGTCTCTTAGGCTCAATTTATAAAAACTACTGCAGCCTTTGGGATACTTTGACATAAGAGTGCGATAATTTTTATGCATAATATATCTTGTGCTATGTGAAAACATGGAAGAAAGTAAAGCATGATATATTTGCCTCTTGGTGAGTGGAAGGGTTGTTTTGGTATTAAAAAATGTTCACTTCCATTTTCTTTAATGTCTAGACATTGAAGTTTCCAATTGCTGTTAGGTAACAATGCATTATTTTTAAACATATAGTGGTCCTTTACACTGAACATTGCCCTAACCTCTTCTACATTCTTGAATAAAAAGTGAAGTTTTTAAAGTTGATGACAGCTTAATAGTAGAGGAAATTTATTTTGTGAACTTCAGATGGTATGTTCAGTGGTAGAGTTTCATACTGAACTGTTGAGCTAAAAATTATGAAAATTAAGTGAGTGAAATGTGTCAAAAAAAGAAGAGCAGCTAGAAACAGGTTTTGATATGTGTCTCCCAAACCAAATTGCACTCTACTATCCTTCATGATTTAATCTCAATTAAGAACCACTGAGAAGTATGAAAGAAAATAAAAAGCTAATTCGCATTTTTTGGCTAAATGCCAGACAAGGTGGAATAAGAAAAAATAGTTTCTTTCATAATAGTCTTTTCACATGAGACCATCACGATGAGCTAGTAAAAATCTCAGTTTGTATTCTCTTAAAGGACTCAGACAGACAAACTGTTTAATTGTTACACAAGTACACACTACCTTTCAATTTTAACAGTCTTGGAATTAAAAATTTAGAAAAAATTTTTATTTGAAATTTGTGGGAAATGGCCAATTTCTCTGAAGTGTCTTTAATGAAAACTATATGGCCTGTTACATTTTAGTTAATCAGGTGTTATCAAGTTTTGAAGCCTGATTAAATAAAACTGAAATATTAAAATTAGTATAAAAGATAGATCAGAATTTATGAACAATTTTGTAGTGTTAGAGAAATATTTCCAATTGTCTTTTTAACAAAAGGAAAATTATTTTTTACATATAAATTATGTTTTTCTTTATGTTAAATTGCACTTTATCTTATCAGATATGCTCAGGCTTAGTTTTTGACTGGGTTTTTTGACAAAGGCTATTGTTTACATGTTGCTCTTGCTCAGTGATGAATATATTATCTTCCCTGGAAGGAAACAGATTTGTTTCTTCTGAAATACACACACAAAAAAAAAAAAATTATGTACCTGGCCTCCACTAGATATCCATTCATGCTTCTTTCTGAATGGACATCCAGTGGAAGCCAAGTGCATTAACTTTTTTAGTGTATTTGTTGCAGAAGTTGCATCTACAGGTCAGTGTTGGGATCCAGCTATGGTACTCCCTATATAGCTCTATCATTTGATAACCTCTTGCTGAGCTGTGAAAGTGTGTGATTGCCAACTCATCAGAGACGTTCAAAAGGTTCTGCTGGACACCACTAAATTTTAAACAGAGACCTTTTCTTAGGAATGTCCTATTTTGAAAGTACTACAATAGCTCCTTTATTTCAGTCACACTGACAAATTTCTAAGGGTTGCGCTCAATGCCCGTTCTTTAAAAGTACCCACAAATTCTCAATTTGTGTACACTAAAAAAAAATGTACTTCCAAAAACTTGTTCTCTATTAGGATTAAGAAAATAGATACACTTTTACCCTTTTTTTTGTTAAATTTAACTTTTCAGAATCCTCACAGTAAAGTTGTAATGCTACTGTTTTCTAAAAGACATAAAATTTGTAGGAAAACTTTCAGCTGTAAAAATTAAAAGGCCACAATGGACATTCCATAACAAGTAAACATCTACAGACCTCTCTGTCATTCATGGTTTCAACAACATTTAGAAGCCGTTAAATCACAAGCAAATTTTGAGGTATCTTTTAGTAAATATTTGGGTTACCTGGCTAATGACATCTTAAGTTCTCCACTGGCTCCAATAATATGAATTTTTTATTGGTTTATCCCCATATTTATCCACATTAGCAGTTGTAAAGGCAAGGTACATACCTTCTACTATTTCTATTAGAAATTGATAACTAATATCATCACAGGTATTAGAGAAGCATAAAGGTGTGAATGATATAATTGTCGTACATACGACTGAATGAAGATATCTGTTCCAGAAATTGCAGGCACTTGGACAACAGGTGAGTTAAGGCAGGGAAAGGAAGATTTTCATACTGCCTGACAAATACTATCTGACTGAGAATTAGCTGTAGGTATGACTGAAGAGTATGACACTTTGCAAATCCTCTGCGTTCTGATCTGACAGAAAATAGGGAAGTTCTGTAAGCAATAGTTCTTCCTCCCAAACATTTATTCTCATGTCTGCAATCAATAGTGAAATCATAAAGTATCAGCGAAACATTTGTATTACTTTTTGAGCTGAATTTCAATATAGTCGCTATATTTCAATATAGTAGGACATTTTTAAATATTTTGGGAGCAGAAAAGAAAGGGGTGAATCTTCTGATATTCCATAGCTGTGTTAACCACTCTTCACTTTGTTCTCCTCCTGATGGTAAGAAAAGGCATTCAGCAATAAAATCAAAAAACTTTTTATTAATCCATCATCAGTGCAGAAACATTAAAGTCTGAAGTCTTTTATGAGCCGAAAGAATTTTTGGAAATTCCAGGAAGGGCTAGTTGCCTTAGTAGAATTCTAAGTTCTGATGTCTTCACATTTTACATTTGAATCTAGATGAGGAGAGTCCTTGGGGTCTTTGTCTGAAGGAGCGAAAGACTGCAGGTGTATTCCAAGATTTACTCTATATTTACATAATTACTTACTTCCTTTTTCTTTTTAAACCATCCAGCAATGAAGAAGGGGGAACATGGTTTACAGGATTTATAGCCATGATGTCTGCAGACCCTTCCTCAGTTTTCTGCCTAAACATAATTGTCCGTGCAATTCAATTTAGAGCCAATTATGTGCCTCCATTTACAGTATTTATCTTCTGAACCTTTCCTGTAGACTTGGATCACTGAAAGGTTTTCAAATGATTCTTTACTGAGTGCATTCAGTAGTTTATACTCTCTAGTATATGGAAAAAAAAGGGGATGTAAAATTACTGTTTTATCTGGGTATTTTTTTGAAATAGTTCATTGAAATCAAGAATTAAGATATAGAAGAACTGCAAAATTCTCTTTCGTGTACTGCATTAAGTGACTATGCTCATGCATGCATTTGTCCCATAGTATGAATTAAGTCACGGGGTAGAGTCTTTGAGATTCTCTTCAGCACCGTTGATTAGTTATTTTTAGTTTTGTGGTGTAATTATTTATTTGAATTTTCAGTCTTAAAAATTATGTGCTTGGTCATATTTCTTAAACATTCCTGGGTAATGCAGGAATATTTTGCATGTAATTTTGAGGGTGGGTGAGAGTTGTTTTTCTGTGGGTCAAGAAAGCAATAGGAGTGAAAAAATGGTGTGTTATTTCCATGATCTAAATGTTCTGCAGCAGTAACAGCAGCTGAGCAGCTCACTGTTATTCAATGCTACATTAACTTTTCCATTAATGCTGGTGCTGTAAAATATGAAGCCCTTAAGCATTGTGAAGTTGCTGCCTGATTTTTGTTCCTTTACATGGCTGCTGTATATTTGCATGCTACAACCATTATATGGATAATCACCATCATTACTTTTTAAAAGGTCATTTTCTTATTGCACTGAATACTGTTAGATACAGAAAACCCTTAATAGAAGAAAGGATCTTTAAACACATTTACTATAAATGGTGTATTTTTACTTATTTGTTGCTGTTATTAAATGATAGCAGCCCAAATGCCAACAAGATATTTTTCTTCTGGGTTTTTCTTTATTTATTAATTAAATAAAATACAAACCCCAAAATAAACCACTTCCAAACAAACCAACAAAAAAACCCCCAAACTAATGACTGAGAAAGCCCTACTTTTTCTCTAAAAACAAAATTAAACAAAACTGTTTAATTTCATTTCCTCTCCTGGTAGGAGGGAAATTATTAAATACTATTTTGCATCAAGATAAATTTTTGATATGTCATAAATATAATTCTATTTTGAAAATGCTGTATTTTTAAAAAACTGAATAACATATGGAGACTTGAATTACAGTTACTCAAATTTCTTGTATTATTTAAAATATTTGTTTAAAATATACACATTTATGGGAATAGTGGATTTGATAAGTGTCGATAACAAACCAGAGCAGCAATTCATGGTACTTCCAACTGAGACATACCAACCATTCCACCCACTCTCCCCTCCAGAATTCACAGAACAGTTCATATGGGAAAGCAAGATTCTTACTTCAGCTATGAAAACAGTCACTTTATGCCCTAAATAATGAAGTTATAATCTTGGTGGTGCCAGTGAGGTGACATCTCAACACTGAATAAATCATTTCAGTCTTTATCTGTCTGCCTTGTTTTCCCCATCTGTAACATGTGAATCATGGTACATTGCTAGCAGAGTGATCTGAAATCTGTTGATGGAAGAAGCGCTAAAAGTAGAGCTTAATAAGTATCTTTTATATTAAGAGAATGGTCTTAAGTATTTAGTGCTGTTTTGCTTTATTTTTAAACATGCTTAAGTTGTGTAGTTCTTTAGCTTTATCTGTGCCTCAGATTCACCGTGTTCACGGTTTTGATGGTTAAATCATCATCATCTGAACGAGCATCAACATCAGAATTACAGGATTTGTGTGATGGCTCATACAGAGTCCATTCTAGCTGCAGAAACCATTACCATTGTACTTAAGATCTGTTTCTGGCATTTTTGGAACAGGATGAAAAGGCACATCTGATTTGACTAGTGAGCTTCTTCTATATTCAGTTGAATGATCTGATTCTTTTCTGTGGTTTATTCTCCCAGCTCTCTGTCTTACAGAATTTTTGTGATACTAATTTTCTTTTTTTTGTAAATTCAGGTATTTTGATGTCTGCTATTATTGCATTCCAGGTATTTGTGGGAAGATGAATTTAGTATCTAAATGCTAAAAATAACATATTGTATAAATGTACAGGCTATCCATATTGAGCCCTAAGTCACAAAGAAATTCTACCCTGGTTTCATGACATTAAATTCACAAAGAAAGTTTAGAATTTGTTATATTCTTTATATTGTGAAAGTATAGCTTTTCAAGAATCTCACTTACTTAGTTTCTAACTTAATAATTTAAGAATTTTTCGTAGCTCTGTTTAGTAAGCAGCAATCTGAATGGCATTGTGCTATCAGCACAGGTTCTGAACATACACTTACTAATCTTAAACCTCAATTAGGTCTTGCCTAAATATTGTGCTTGGACTGTATCCTTCCAAAATAGGATTATGGTTTTTCTCATTTATTTCTCATCTACTGCTGAGAAAATTATCATACAGTTTTATCCAGGGTGTCTTTCTGCCTAAAACCTGTTCAGTGTCTTTTCTGTACTGCTGCCCTGGTTGGATAGTGTATCTGTATTTACCAGTGCCAGCAATGTGGCTCTCAGAAATATCTTAAACAGCTCATAAAAGGGGGCTTTTTAGGATTAGGAAAAAAGGGAATAAAGAAAGTAAGTAATTGGTTCAAACTTTTAAATTATTTTTATGCTTTGTTATTTTTATAAGTTTTTTATAATTAAGTAAGATACTTGTGATTAAATAATTTGGAACAAGAAAAGAGGTACAATTAGAATTGTCTTACAAAGTTAAGCAATTTTTTTAAAATGAAATCAGTATTTATGTCAGTTTGAATGAACTGGCATAAAAATCAATACTATACATGAGAAAATAACATACAAAAAATAGTATGTTTTGAATGCTGAGGAATAACAGAGCTCTTAGCACAATATGTAGATTAGAAAAGCCTGTGAAAATAGTATTGTTGTGTGAATATAGGATGAAGATCTTTGTTTCATTGAATAGCTGTTTCTACTCAGAGAATTTGTTTTTTCTTTGGTATCTTAAAAAAATCCTCCTCCTGAAGCATTAAGTGGTTCTAGATTTGAGAAGGAAAATAGTGACTATTTTAACTTGAAGTTCTATTTTTTACTAACCATAAAAACTCCAAGGAATCTCAGGATACTTGATGAGAAGACAAAGGGAAATTTTATGATCTTCCTTGGTATGAATCCAGTTAAAGGATTAACAGTGTTAGTAAGACTCTGAAGTGGAAAGGCAAGAGGATATGACTCAAAATATATTTTAGCAGTGATTAGCTGTTATCTGGAAAAATAGATTTTGCTTCACTCAGTGGAATGCTGTATTTTGTTGAGAATCAAAGTTTACAAAATAAATTTCAATATTTTTTAGTATGGCAGGTGATGAATGTTCTCCTGCAGAGGTTATATCATAAAATCAATATTTGTAAAATTGAAACAGTATAGGTTGGTATTGATCCATGTGGCTAAATCAAAATGAAAGGCTTTGTAACAGCTTTCTTAGACAGCCTGCTATCCAGTAATGGCAAACTATCAATTTTAGCTTTCCACTGATAAATCAGCTTGAAAATTGGATGTCAATTTTTTTTTTTTACTGAAGTAGTGATTTTTTTCTTCCCTCTAACCTTTCTTGATGTGTTAGATTGGTTTATAAGACTAAGCTCTGCCTTTTTGAAAGCAGTTGTCAAAACTGACATTTAGATATATTTTGAAACAAAATGTAAACCTTTAAGGCCTAGTTTTGTCCACTAGCTGGCTTGATAGCAATGCTGTGTGTGCATCTCTGTGTAAACAAATATGAATATGTGTTTTGTGTGTAATTCTGAAAATGACATTGATTTAATACTTCAGGTATATGTTTCTCCCTTTTCTGATCTCTTGAGTTCACAAAGGTCAGGTCTTCCACTGCAGCTTTTAGAAACTAATGCCTCAGAAACTATTTCAGCTTTCAGTGGTTAGGAAGATTGATTTTTCTTTAATTGACTGATTTTTATTTTGTGTGAAGTGAGACTATATAAAATGATAACACAAACATCAGTTTCAGCTGCAGGTCCTTAAAACCGGCATGGATGTTCTTTGTTTTTAATGACAGAGAAAACAGGATACAGATTTTCTCAGAAAATAGCAAAATCCTTTGTAACTGTGGGGGGAAACCCTTTAATTTGGGTCAAATGCAGTAGTTTTCAGTGGCAGTTAGTGCCATAGCTTCATGTCTGTCCAGCAGAATATAAGTTAGCTCAACTGGGTATTGATTGTGAAGTTTGCTGTTGTATAATTACTTCTGGCTGTAGAAAAATGTGGTGTGTATTGATCTAGATGGAAGCATTTGACTAGCAGTTTCCCTTGGCTAACAGTGAGTGTCATCTTTCAGCCATGATAAATGGTAACACTCTGGGTCAGCATAATTACTTGGTGGTGAAATGAACCTCCTGTACCCTTCTCCTCTCACACCAAGGAACCGCCATAATCATCTTTATCTTAAAGCCATGATTTACTGAACTAACCAGCCCCTTAATACAGTCCTCTCCTCCCCGTCTCACAGTATGCACCCGCATTAAACAAGGCTCTATCCTATTATTTTCAAAACTAAGCTGTTCTGTTCTGAATCCACAAGTATGATTAATTTTTTTTACCTAACCCCTTTCAGTTGACCTGGACCTGCAGGAAGCCAGCTCTTGCAACAATTTTTTAATCTTAATGTTTAGTATTTATGTTTAAAAAAAAATAAAAAAATAAAAAAAAAAAAGGCAGGAGAAATATTAAGGTGTTCATTGTTTTGACACACTGCTTTTTAAGTCCTGGAACCAAATGTTATTAATGCACTGTTAAATTATTAGTGTACTGCAATGAAAACTGCCATATGAATTTATTGTCAGTAGCCCTTTAATTTTATAGAGTAATGTACACTCTAGATGTGCTGTCTTTCGAGAACTGATGATGATATCTTTTCACTATATGCTGCTAAAACAGTTTCATTTAAAATAATTTTGACACTTCATTTAGTAACAGTTTTAAATGTAAGATTTTTTTTAAGCAGTAGCCATTTTTCTCTTTACATGTATGTCTAATAGAGGACAAATATATAATCAGAAATAGGGAAGTAGTATTTATTACTAGAAGAGAAAACTAAGATGATTTGTATTGTTTGGCATCTTTTTAATAGAGAGTTTTCAATTTGTTATCAATATTTCATTAAAACCTCATATCATGTTGTTTAAAATGGATTTGTGTTTACTCACCAGTAGTGTAATATGGCCCCAGGGTAATGACTTTTTGTTAAGTAATGTTAGTTAAAGAAAATCTGGCAATAGTTTTAGATCATTTTAAGACATCTGTGAAGGGTTTGGATAAAGGTCATTTTCAATGATTGTGCTTAGTTAAATAAATGTGAAGGGTTTCACAATGGGAATCTTGCTTTTCAGTATGCTGTCATAAATTTCCCCTTAACACATCTGGGAATAGGAAGTAAAATGTAGTTGTTTCTGCCTTGAAGGCAATGTATTTTATATTTTCCTTGCTTTGTTTGTTTTCCCCTTATAATGCTGTTTATTCACATAACTAGAGTTCAAAGGTTTTACTTTGTCATAAATTAAATCTTCTATTCTCTGACAGTTTGTGGGACCCGCTGGATATAATTTTCAAGTGGTTGTAACTCGAAGATTTTTTTGCTGAGATTTAGTCGTTAAAAGTGTTAAATTTTCTGACAACTCAGCCTCTATTGTGACCCTGGTTCATGGCTTGCTCTCTCCCTTGGCCACAGCTGGCCTCTTGCTGTTCACAGCTGAAAAGTGAAATCAATGCTGGGTCTAACAAAATGCAGATGAAAGCCATTCTGATCATATATAGTCATTTCCCGTAATTTTATCAGCCTTCAGTTTTTTAAATGATCTCTGGAAAACATTGTTTGTTCATGTGAATACAATATCGAGTTTTGTGATAAAATGTCTTTTCTTTCTGAAAAGTAATACTTTCTTAAGCATTAGTAGTGATATACAGCTCACATTGGCATAGCACAATCTTTTAAAATACCAGTCTGGTCCTTCCCCCTTTCCCTCCTGAAGGGAAGCCCTTGAAGGAGCTGCTGGCTGAATCCTGCCAGCTTTGAGCCTTTGGAATCTTGCGAATTGAGGTTTTTATGTTCTACAAGGCTCAGAGCTGGAAAGTAAGAACTCTTACCATGTGTCAATCCACATTTCCATTGATCTTGCATCCTTTTTATTTTTATTTGAGCAAGATTGGTAGGAAAGCTATGTTGCAGTTAGAGGTGGCAGTGTATGATGTAGCTTAATGCTCCAAAGGTCACAGAACTACAATGAGTTTGATGGAAAACAGCCTTTCTCCTTATTTTAAGTGGTTCCTGCTTTGATTACAGGCATTTATTATAATTATCAAGAGATTAGTCTGTTGTTATAGAATCCTTGTAATGGAACCATTTAAAAGGAATATAATGGCAGTTTATTGGATTTTGCAAAGGAAAAGAGAACAGATAAAGTGGTGGTTTTTAAATGGATCAACTGCTGCTTTAAGCATACTAATTTTTTCCTTTTGTTTAACTACATATGATTTTTTGTTTCACAATTTTTAGTTACATACTAAAGAAGTCACTTTTGAAATTCTGAAGATGTTTTACTTGTAGCATTTTCATTGCATGAAATGTCTAATCCCATGGAGTTTAGTTGTTAAAGACATTCCTTCCAAAATGTTCTTACACTATACATATCATAGAAAGTGTACTGTCTTCTGCTTCGTAATTTTATTCATATCTCCATTTAAAGACTGGCAACAAAAAGAGGTATTTTTAAGTCAAAAAATATGTAAAAGAAATTGTGTATTCTATATTATATCAGTTGAAGTGCAGCTAGGTTGATTTCTGTTTTATGTTAGCAAAATACCATAATGATGAAACCTGGTGAATTTCTTTCATGTTTATATCAATTTCCCCTACTTAACAGCGTATAGTTGTATTTACTGCACTTACTCCAAAAGAATAAATGTTAAGATTATAAAATAGTCAACTTATTCAAATGTTAGAGAATACTATTTGTAACCTGGCTGTGAATATAAGAACTAGATGACATTGGAAAAAAATAAAAGCTCATAAGCTTAGGCAGTTTTGTATTAGAAGCTAGCTTATATTTCAAGACCTATGAAATTTGCAGTGTGTGTAAGTATGTCTTATCGTTTCTATGAAACATTCTATAAAAGAATAATTACAGAGCCTAAATTCTACTGCTGAAAACGCTCTGTCCTACGCTCGTTAGCTGAGCAATGGCACAAGTTACTCAGTACTGCTGTTAACCTGGGAAAGAAAGTCAATTGACTCAAACCTAGTTGACATGGGGCTGTTTAATGGCAGTGGGGAATCAGCCCCAAAATAACAGTGAAAAACTTATAACAGCAAACTGCAAGAATAGGATTACAAGTCTGCTACTCCAATATTTGTTGGCTGCCAGCAGAGGAGGCCTGTGGAAGAGTGTAGTATTTCCCCAGGTGACTTCATCATGATACTCCCCTAGCATATCCTCCCAGCTTTCAGCAAATTGTAGCTCAGGGACTTCCTGAGCCAGAGGTGATATGCTTGACTTTAATAACTTCTGGTGGATTTTTTTCCCATCTGTGAAAGGAAATGTCTTATCCTTTTAAGAAATTGTTTAAACTTCTGCTGACCATGATATCACATAGAATTGAGTACCCTACCTTGAGTATGTTGTGTGAGAAATTCACACAAATGCACCATCATTTGTTTTGGACTTCTTGCTTGGTAACTCTGTGTTCTCTCTAGGTCTTTTCTTATGAGAAATAGTGAGTCCTTGTCAAATCACCATCTTGGTGTCATTTATAATATTAAAGATCGTCATCACATCCTTCTTGGTTATGTCTCTGTTCTTTAGCTGCAGGGTTCCAAAATGGCCTTTTTCACCTTCCTGGAGGCTCCCCTAGCAGGCTATAGCTTATTCTGGAGCAGGTCTCTGTTAATCCTTCCAGCTGGAGCTATTTTACTTTGTGTAATAGTCAGAGAGAAGAGAATGATACACATATGTACTTGCTTCTGTCTCATTCCCACCCACCCTCCCTCCTGCATCTGTAATATGCCAGCCAGGTTGCGGCTTTATTGCCAAAAGGAAGCCAACTGGGAATGACTAAACCTTCCTCACTGATTCAATATTTTCAAAAGCAGAAAAATATAAAGACTTGGATTCTGAATTGGAACAATGTGGTAGGAGATGAGCCTGAGCCTTAGCCAGATTTGTAATTCTATGGTTGTAGACCTTTAATTCCCCATTCCAATTAATGTTTTACTAGTGTAAAATGAGCTAGCATCTTCAGAAAAGGCTGACAGTGTTCCATTCCACAAAACTTTGGTGATTCATGGGGGAAGCATGCTGTGTCCACCATAGCTATTCTTGTATGATTGTATTTATTCTCAAATAGAATCAGCTGTAATCATCTAGGCACAAATTATTATTTGTTTGTATGTTTGAGAGAGAAAAACTTTGTTGGCAAAGCCTGAAAAAGGCAATTTTGATTTATTGTCACAGGTTTTGAGAGTATCACCAGACATAATGTTATATAGTGAATGGCATTCTGGTGCCTTTGGATGTTGGCATTTAGGGTGTTTGTGTATTTCACAGTGATAAATGGTAGTTCCTTCATTTTTTGATACACAATGTACAAATTAAAAAGTACTTTGCTTGCAAATGTAACTTGCAAATTAAGGAAAGTGACCATGATTCTCCCCTCACTCATACACTTTGAGCACTGAATGATACATAGTGACTCTTGGGCAAAAAATTAATCTAGGGAGTAAGACTTCTCAAAGTAAGGAGGGATTTCCTCTTCATCTTTCTGCAAATTTCTATATAGTCCTAGTGCTGAATCTACTGGTGTTTTAGAAGTATTATTACTGTATTATACTAATTTTATTTTGTTATTTTGGTATGCTGTCAATATTTTCCTATGGAGCAAAAGTAGAACACAGATTTGATTTTATTTTTCAAATTTTTTTATCTCACACCAGAAAAGTATTTAATGTCAGAAAGAGCAATTATCTAACCAGCTGCTTTCTTCCTGCTTAATTTCAAATGCCTGTTGCAGGCAGGAGGTGTTCACTAAACAGTTTTGGAGATGTTCACTAAACATTTTTTATAAACATTTGTAGTGAAAACACCAAGTATTATAAATAAAGGAGTTATTAGCAGCTCAACCAACAATCCTTCTTAATGTTTCCTGTTTTTCCCTTGTACTCTGAGATGTCAGTGTTTCTTGTGAATCTGCTCTGAGGGCAGACTCTGAATGGTTTTATGCCATCAGCCATTTTCATGATGTCAGAGTAGACCCTGTGGGAAGAAATTACTGAGCCTGTGCATTTGTGACTGTTGGCTGGTGACTGGTAAAGCTCGAACAGATCAGTGTCTGCGAAGAGTGTATTACTGAGAGTCAGTTCTGGACCTCGTGTTTCCTTGAACATGAGATTTTTAGCCTGTTTCTTTTCTACTGCATTAGCCATACTGAGGCCTAGTCAAACATTGATGCTATCAGCAGAGAGGGCTTTGTTGTGCAAGGACCAATGCTGCTGGTCAAAGGCTGGTCAGAAAGCATCAAGACTCTCTATCAAGCAGATAAATGTTGGCAAATGAGATGCTTACTGATAGGGAATAAGTTCTGAATCATACTGCCTTCTTGCTGCTTACTGAACCACTACAGTCAGAGATGCACTGCAGTTGTTGTTAATGGTGTTTTTTTTCATTATCAGCCTGTTGAATGATATTGCTTGTTTGGGAGATAATGTTGTTCCTGTCAGGAATTAATTCATAACACAGTGTCATAAGTGTGGTGGAGGGTAAAGACAGATAGAGTATTCTCATAACATTTTACGTAGATACCATGATTGTGTCATTTTCCAAATGATAGTGTCATTTTCCAAATGGCACCCTGCAGCTAAATAATGGAAGTATTACATATATTTTTCAAGGGATAAGAAGAATTGAAACAGAATCCTTATTTGCTGTGATCAGGAAGACATTTTTGTGTGTGCCTTCCCTCCCACCCCTGCAACCACACAAGAAACTTTTGACAGGTTTAATGTTAAACTAGAAAGAGTTGGTTTCTTGGTCCATAATTCAACTTTACTGCTCCATGGGATGATATTTCTGTTAGAACAATAGTAGGTCTGATATATTTTGTACCTTAGTTTGTATGTGCAATCTGGAACTGCATTGCTAACTGCAGAGCATCTACACAAAGACAAGGATGCTTCAACTCAATGATAAGTATGACTAAAGCAACTTAATTTAGATGATTTGGAAAAAGAAAAACTCATGGAAGGTTGTGTTCTATAAATATCAATCAGCAAAACAATACAGAGGAAAGAACTGAACTGTTTTGTCTTCTGCTGACAGGATGAGGGCCTTTTGCTAGTTCACTTATATATTAGAAAATAATAACATAGCTGTTGAGCAATACAGAGTACAGGCCTGGTGTGTGTATTAACTGACCAAGTCACATGTTGCTTTGGTTTCTTGAATAAAGTCTGATATACTAGGCAAAAGCTATTCTAGAACTGTACAAGACTTACTAATTTAATTAAAAGTCCTTTAAGGCAGGAGATGAGAATAAACTCTACATTCATTTTCTGTAAAAAAGATTAATAATCTTTCAGAGTGATTTAGCAGCTCTTCACACTGGTGTCAATTCAATCAATTTCTTACTAGGCATCTTGGAAGCTTATCACTGTCTGTCTTTTGTGTTTGGTGGTTTGCTTCTTAATAAAGAAATGGAATAACCTCAACTAAAGTCCTATTTTAATGTAATAAACAGCAATTTCTATATATCTTTGTCAATTATTTTTCAACCTGTGGTAATAAAAAAATGCATTGATATTCTACCATTAGCATAAAACATTTTTTCAGATATTGGTGGAATTAAACCCCTAGAATAAGTCCTGAAACATATCACATTTTAAATATGCTGTTGACTTTAATGGGATTTCTTATAGGCATATACTTAACAGAATCATGCTTCTTTTTATAATTGGGCCAAAAAAAATTCTAATTCTTTCATAAAAATATTTATATACTATACCACAGATTCAGACTATCCAAAATAATAATCTTGATTTTTTATTTTGAGTTATATATAATAAAGAGTATTCTGGTTTTAAGTGTTTAACTGTTAGACTTTCTCAAGTGCTTTAATAATATAGCCTGACTTTTGAGTGTCAGCTTTTTTTTTATTGCGTGAATTTATATAGCTTTTATCTCCTGAATTTCTATAATTTATGTTCATTATTAAGTATCAGTTCAAATAAGACATTTACAGTCTGAATCTGGGGATTTTGAATGCTGACCCTCTGATTTTCCATTCATAAGCAATAAAATCATAAGCCCATTCTTTAAAAGTGGAATTTTTCTTTTTTCTTAAATTAATTTACACAGAGAAGATGATTTTTGTAGCTGTTGCCTATTTTATCTTTCAGGATTTCCTTTATCAGACCAATCAGGTGATGAAAAGATACCTCCATGTTACTTTTACTTGCAGTAATATAAGACTGGGACAAGTCAGTCAACCACATTCTCCATTTCTTTCATTTAACAAGACCCATGTAGCCTATAATTCTATATTTTCTGAATCCTGCCTCTTGGATTTCACTCAGTCATGTGAGTTCTCTGACTTGATCCTTCCCTTGACAATTTACGCAAGCCTTAGATGGCAGATTTTTTCATGAGAACTCCATGTTTTTACTTCTGTAGTGTTGAGACCTTTGTTACTTGATACAATAGCACTAGGATTCCCATCCTATCACCCAGCTTTTCCCAAGGTGAAACTAGTTCTCTCCATTGCCTGGGGAATGGGCCCAGGTTGATTAGTAAAATGTCAATAACGTTGACATCTTAAGTTAGATAAAAGAAACTCAACTCAGCTATCATTTGGCATAATTTGACAACCTTAATCTTCCAGTAAATTGCAACAGTTAATTGCTAGTATTAACTTCCCAGTAATTGAACTGTGTCTCCCAGATTGCAAGGAAGGAAAACAAATTCTATGAGGTCACAGGCAACTTAGTCTCTGTAGAAAATGCAGTTTTCAAGGATAAGGTGATTGTCAGCTTTGCAGCATCTTCAAACATAGTATCTGTTGAACTACACAGGAGAGATGTGGAGCAGCTAAATTAATTGAGAGGTTATGAAACAATGAAATTGGCGAAGAGCGAAGAGAACAAACTATATTTTTGCCCAAGCTGGTCATTAGAATTTGGAGAATCTCTGAGGCTGCCATGACCTGTGCCATTGTTCTTAAGCCATATGTGACTTTTCAGCACTTCAAGACCAACTCTTTCCGAAGACTTGTGTCACTAGAGCTTTGGCACAATATATTCTGAGTTATCCAGATTCACAGCTCAGAGAAAGTAAACCAAAAAATGCCATCACCAAATTACCTTCAAACCCAGATATTGACGCATTCCAACTCCGTTTTTTCCCTCTTTGTCCCATTTTTGAGCTACTCTTAGAATTTTGTCTTTTCTCAGCTCATAGTTTGCATTTCACAGTTGTGTGAAGTTTTCGATTTTTGATTTCTTGGTTCAGGAAATTTGGCTAGTCATGCTCTGAAGGCAGAGCAGCACATCCTTCTGTTCCCAGGTGTATGGTTCCTCCCCCCATCAATTGTCTAATTCAGTACTGAATCAGTCAGGAACCTTTCCTTTCTGCTGTAGTAATAGATGGGTTTGAACTCCTTTCTAATGGTTCATCTTCCATATGAACAACAGTAATAAAGTCCCAAAAAAACCCCCAAACCAGCAACCTGCAATGAACATGTAAAGGATAACATCTATTTAATTAGCAAGGTTGAGGATTGTAACTCCTCATGGTGATTGTACAAAGAAAAGTGGGGGAGGGTTGTATAAATACATTAAACTGCTGCTGCTGATTTTTCTTTAACTGTAGTATTAATTTAAGAACAAACACCCAAATATAGCCAAATACACATTCTGTAATATATCTGTAAAGCATATCCGTATAGGGAGTCATACTATACAATAGCAACTAAACTGTGAATGTGCATGAAAAATGCAGAAGTTTCACATGATCACGTCACAGATTTGTGCTACAGACAAGGGAAAAAGCATCTGTATCTCATTATCATCACACAGAATTGTGTAGCAGCTTAAGTAGCTAAAAGGAAGGAAAACATTAAAAAGTATACCCAGAGTAATAGATTGCTAAATATTTTGTATGCAAAAATTCTTTAGAGTATATGCTGCTTGTTTTTCAGAATCCACAAAAATAGCAATTTTATTTCAAGACAAAACAACAAAATTATAATTTGATGTCATCTTTTTTTTTTTCAATGTCACATCTGCTTCTTCTCGTATAATATTTTCAGAGCCCAAAATAAATCATTAGGTCATGATATTTTGGGATGTTTTATAGAAAACTGTTTCTATACTGCTGAAGAACCTTTTGACTGTCAAACATAAAGTATAAATAGAAAAGTTTTGATTTACTTGCCAAGCTGGCTTTTTAGCTCTCACAAAAATTCCCAGGAACAAAAAAGATCAAAGTTAATACTGCTTTAGTATATATTTGATAGTATTGTAAACATGGTCTCTATTAAAAATTCTATAGAATTCATAGCCACGCCTCTTGACAAATGTTTGTTTCATCAATACGAGCTATATTTGGGGATTGTTTATTCATCAGACAAGGGATATCCACTAACTGGGCTGGTGTGTCAGCAACATTAGGTTTAAAGCTAGATATGTGCTTTCTCTTAACTTATGCTGTACTTCTGGATGACAGGAAGAAAATAAATCTGTACCAAAAAATTTGCAGGAGATGTAAAACTTCAGACTTCTATAAATTTTAAATTCAAATACTTCCAATTGCCAAGCTTAAAATGGAATTTTGCAAAAAAAAATCATTTTTTTATAATAGTGTATTATTTGACTTGCATTTTAATAAACAGCACTGCATGATGGAAATTAAAACAATTGCATAGGTAAATCTCTATTATTTATTTATTAGATTTTGATTACTGTTGCTGTTTGTTGTTAGGCCTCAAGGAAGCTAATTATTTCGTCTCAATGCCAGGTTAATAAGTTAGCTGTCTTTAAACAGTTGCAGCTTGAATAATTTATAAAGGTTTGAAACAGTAATTCATTAAGGGTTTTTAAGAAATGGCATGCTAAAAAAAAAAAAGAGAGCTGTGTCTCTTAGTTTTAGAATAATACTTTTAAAATATTTAGATTAAACATTTTCTCTTTCTTCTAATTTAAGACTTTGAGAGAATAAATTTCTATTCCTGGATTCCATAACCTTCAAGCCGTGACTTACAAACAGGAGTAACTAATGAGATAACAAATCCTAGCTGTCTATCTCAACCATGCTGTTTCTGTTTAAAATGCAGCTCTAGATTTTTTGACAAGTCATTGCTGGTTTGTCTTGAAACTGGACTGTAATTTGTATGCTCAGTAGGTTCTTCAGTAGTTCTTTCACAAGAAATTCAGACACCTTAATCTGTGCATCTGGAATGGAGCAGACAGCTGGGACAGCATCCTCATCAGCAGTCACATATGTTATCCCTACTTACAAGTCTGAGCCTTTAGTGTTTGACCTTTAAGTAAGCCAACGAGGCACTGAAGTTTTCGAGAGCTTCAGCAAGCTCTTTTACTTTGGTTGCCCACTTGGAAATCTGGGCACTGTTTTTCATTTGTCCAAGAACATTAATCCTAACAAAACAAAATTTTAGTGACTGTTAACTCTTCTAGAATTGCAGACAAGTCATAAAAGCTCAGATTTTTTTTATATGCTAGGACCCTGATGTCCCTAGGTATATATTTGTTATGATATATAAAATCTTGAAATAGGGAGTAACTTGTTTTGCTCGTAAAAAGTCCCTGCTTCATTAGCACAAAATCTCAGAACTTCTGCATCATGCTGATATAAGCTGTATAGGGCTGACATTAGCAACAAGCTTAGGAGTGACCCCAACCTCCAGCTTTGTTTATTGGAGTTTCTTAATTCAGTGGTATTATCGTCATTCAGAAATCAATGGGAAAATAGATTGTTGTGTTTTGGGTTTTTTTTTTCGTTTTCTCTTCAGAAAAGGTAGAAAAAAACTACTGAAAGAAGCTAGCTGTGTTCATTCCACTCAGAGCAAATTATCCCATGATCTGCATAAGCAGTGTAGTTAGTGCTCATGCAGAAGGCAAAGGAGGAGGGTTCCTGTGAGATTTGAATTATTTGTTCTTTCAGTCTTCCCTCTTCTTTTCTACAGCTGAACCAATCAAATAATGCTAAGAGACCTCAGATGGGCAAGGGCTGTTTTGGGCAGGAGTTGAGATTTGGGGTTGCTTTTTCTTTAAATTAATATCTGTGCAAAAAAGGAGTGAGACAATAAGAGGCAAAGCTGAACTGCAAGAAGGAACTTTCTTACTTTCCAGTGGTCATAACACCATTTTATTTGGATTTTCTGCAACCATTGTTCACCTTCCCCAGGCAGAATTGAGTCACCATGTTTCCTACTCAAATGCACTTTGATGTTCTTGACTGAAAAGAAGTAGTGAGCTGTATTATCAGATGAATCCTGTCTACAGAATTGTTGCTCAAAGAATATTTAATGTTTGAAGATCCAAGGATGAACTACAATTGAAAAAAACCCCCCAAACTTAATTTGGAAATATCTTATATATCATAAGAATTAAGTAATATCTTAAATATCACATGTGTCTATTTAAGTTAATCTTGTTTGAAAAACAGCATCCTTATGGCAAAATTAATAGTTGTCCTAAAACCTTTTCTATTTAATTTATTAAATCAGCATTTTACTTTGTTAAAATTAAGAAAAAGAAGTTATTTTCTGAGATGTTTATCTAATTTCTTATGGACTGTAGCTATAAAATCACACAATAATTTTCAGACAATTTTGACAAAAAGTTGTATTATTTCATCAGGTCTCCTGTTTCTGTGTTCAGAGGGTACCCACTTTTATTTTTCTTTTAGTTTGTACTTAAGAAGCAAAATAATTTTGCTAGCAGTAGGTAATCTGCTTGTAAAAACAGTGGAAGAGTAGAATGGAAATTGCATTTCAAAATCCATTTAAATCAGAAAACATTATTTTGATCAAATCTTCTGGTAAAAAAAATTATGATGGTAGAAGTTCATATGAAAATTCCTGATTTTTCTCTTTTTCAGATTAATTTTTCTAAATTAATGAATGTCTTCAAACGTTTTTATTTTCATATTGTATTTTCTAATAGCAGGAGTGTATAAGTTACTGCCATGGTGCCTATTTCAGATGTAATGTTATAACAAACATACTAGTCAAAAAGTAAAACTTTTTCTTTTTGCTTGAAATTTGATGATCGTTTGATAGTTATGCTTCTAGTCTAAGCCATTCTGCCTGTCTCTTTTTTAAGTCAGTTACGAAAGACAGAGATGACCCCCAGTTCTTTCCATCTTGGAGTTTGTTATACTGTGGCATCATGGCAGTACTTGTGAGATCTTACTAAGTACCCATTGTAGTGAAATAGCATGACATAACAAAATATGCATTGAAAATAAAAATGTTCTGAATCACTCCATGTTCTTTCAAGATATTTTCCAAAAGAGAATTTTAGCAAAATTTTCCTTTATATGAAACTATGAAATGGCTTTTTGGGTGTTTTGCTTCCTCTTTGTTTGGAATGGTGGCAAACCACATTTTGAAACAGAATGAAGGTTCCAAACTAGAAATCTGAGTTAAACCAGAGTATTGTTCCAACCACTTTCTTTTCCCTTTTTCAAAT
Organism: Origma solitaria; assembly: GCA_013397895.1. NCBI lineage: Eukaryota > Metazoa > Chordata > Aves > Passeriformes > Acanthizidae > Origma > Origma solitaria. Next base: position 2,067,780 of record VZRL01004528.1, on the reverse strand, counting down.
GTAATCTTTTATGTCTTAATTTTAACCCTAAATTTTATTTCATTTTAGTGTTTCTAAGTTTACAATTTATTATCTCTATAGTCTGATGCAGTTGCATTCAATTGTTACTCACATTTTGTTACTAAAAAGCCCTTTGTGATTCTGGTGAGTCAGACACTCACCAGACAATTTATGTATCTACATTTTATATTGCTTAGTTGTTCATTCAATGCCATTGGATTAACTAAAAGGAACCGAGTATATAATTTTTGGAAACTGTATTTTTTATTTAGCTGTACTACATGTAGTGTCCCACAGTTGCCCACTAGTATTTGGATAGATTGGCCAAACTTCTCTCTCATTACTTTAAATTTATGTTTTATGCTAAATCAATTCAATAATTTAAAAAATTCTACTTACCTTTAGTTTTACTTTGTAGACATTTGAGTTATTGCCATTTCCGTTGCTATTTTTCAGAGGTATGTGCCTTTTTTCTCTCTACTTTTTGTCCTATATATAGCTTTATGCATGGTTAATTTTATTTCCCTACAACTACCACTTCTTGGTGTAAGTTTACTACTATTTAATAATACAGCAGCCATTCCAGAGTGAACAACTCATTCTCAAGAGCTAAGCTTTATAAAAAATCTAGGCAATCAGTAAATTGTTAGTCCATGTTCGTTTGTGTATTCATTATGAGTTTGTTCCTTCAGACTTTATGTAATACACTAAAATCCATAATCCTGGGATTTTACTGCCTTACAAGTTTGTGGTTTAAGCACTACCATAAGCTAAAATTAACATCTCTATTGTCACAGCCTCCCTTTCACATCTACTGACATTACTCTCCTTTCTAACATTTCATCTAACTGTAGACTAATTCAAATTGAGAGATTTCTCTTTTCAGCTTTTGATGTGTCCTCAATTTTTTCTCTGAAATTAAGTCACAGAAGTTTCAGGAGTTGTACAGTTTCATTAAGAGTGTGTATTAACTATATCTTTCCCTGGTGCCTTAAGAAGAAAATAAAAGCCACATAAACCACTTCTTTCTTTCTGACAAGGGTGTTACCCTTTAAAACAGCTCTTAGAAAGTTCTTCTTCAGAAATCTGGTGTGTCTTGAATCATTAGTCATCTTCTGATAGTTTTTGCTCTCTTTCATTTGTAGCAAATTCTCTGTTGTCTCAGCTTTGTCCTTCATTATTAATGCAAGACCATTAGTAACACGATCATAAGAGAGAAACTGTGTTGGCAGTTCTCTTTCTGCTTTTCAAAGGTGACTCCTCTGCTCCTATTCTGATGATCAGTGGTAGTATTTGCTGTTAGTTCAGGTTTCTCTGTGCTCTATTTCATCCTTATTTCGAAGTCCAAGTGGAAATCCTTCCCCTCTTTTACCATCTTTTTCGATTTTCATGATATTAGCTGTTTCTCACCTTCATTACAATCCTTGTGTTTATATTTCCAGTTTTTAATATTATTTACAATTACTGTGTCTATTGCAACACTACTTCTGAACCTTATTTGCTCCTTTGTTGTTCCAGAAGGCTTCTTCTACTTGGATCTTCTGTCAAATAAGTTTATATTTTGGCTTGTGCTTTTTAACTGTTACAAATATTGCATAAGTATTTTTGTACTTTTTGTACTGTGAGTTTTATTTTACTTATTTTTTTAATGTCATTCATTTTCTGTTCTTTATATTACATTGGGGGAATGCTTTATACTTTCCAAATATGCATATTTTTCCCTCATTTCTCATAACATAGTCATATTTCCACACTGTGAAAAGAGTAATTTTTCTTTTTCAAAATATGTCACATAAAAGCAACCAGGACTAATTCTTGAAATTGTAGATCATAAATTCCTTGCCTTTTCTAGCATTTTCCCAGTGTTGCAAAGACTATGGATTCTCTGAGATCCTTCCAGTTCTGTGACCCACCTCTTTTTCAAAACAACTTTTTCCCCTTCCCCCATGCCTGCAGGCTTGTTCCTCTTCATTAATATATTCAAACTTAATCTCTTCCATCTGGCAGGCCATTCTTCGGGCTGCAGTCTGAGGATCTTTTATGGACGTGTGTGCTGCTACTCTCCGCTGTTCATGTTTGCCACTAGTTGCTGTAGCTGTAGGTGACACAGCAAACTGCACCTCCTACGTGAATAGGGATGGGGCTTGGCACTGCAGCTGTTGTCACGGATGCTGAATGGCCACAGGATGGACAAAGACTTACAGTATAGGAGAGCTAGTATTCACAAGTCCAAGAAAAAATCCTTCCCATGCACTTCATTGCTGCTGTGGCCATAGGAGTTAACAGGAAATCTTTTCAGTTGTCTTTTAAATGTTCAAGCCATGGAGATGTGAAAAGGCAGGGATGACTTTACTGTGCAGGCTGACTTGACATTCCTCTTGATTGCTTTCGTAGCAGAGCACTCCATAATTTCTCCTCTGAGAGGGTAACTGAGCTACCTGAAACACTTTAGTCTGTCTAAATAATTTTGTCCCCATATATATGGAAAGTGTGTGTGATATGGCAGTAAAGAATATTATGCAGAATTCTAAGCAGATCTGAGTTTTAGCGCAACCTGCACCATAGAGACTTCAAAGCTGTTAGCTCCAACTTATTGAAGTCCACCTTGGCTTCTGGGGGAGGCATAACACCACTTTGCCTTTCCATGCTGGCCAAGAAAAATTTATTTGAAGTAGGAAAACATAGACATCGAGCTGTCAAGTGGGCACCAATGATGACAGTGGCAGTGAAACAAAATTTGTAATCCTCCAATATGTAGTTCAATAGGGCTTGTTCTATTAAAAGAGGTACTTTCTTTGTCTTTATTAGCTATATGAAATAGTGCACATCTGAAATTTTGGATTAAGTAACAACATGCACACCATGCCCAATAATTTTTTCATTATTAGTACCTTGTAGTATTACTAGTTTCATGCCAGTTCTCATTATGATGAGGAAGTTTTATATTGGATTATACTATAGTTTCTAAGGAAATTATCTTTGACAGTTAAACTCATCATGCAGACTTCTTTGCATTGTGTGTTTTAGGGAGAATTTTAAATAACTGTTCAGTTGAAGGGATATAGATATATTTCTCTTTTCTTAAAAGTCTTTAGAAGTATCTCATAAATGATGCTATAAACTTTTAGTTCTTAAAAAAAAAATCATTATGGTGTGCTTAATATGCACTTCTTCATTCAAACAAGCCTGATTCAAAATGTCACTTGACTGGTATAAGATATGGAGGAATGAGAAATTACATGTAATCTATTTGGCTGTGGAAATAAGGATTATTGAGAATATACATTATTAAGAAAAATAAAGCTTATTGAAATATTGTACTTGTCACAGAAATAAATTACTAAAATTACTTGATTTAGTCAAGTCACTTCTGGGAAAAATGCATTGTAGCAGAAAGAGATATGGGCAATTTGCAGACATTCTCTTCTAGGACTGACTTGTGCCTAATGCAGCATTAGAAAATGTAGTTCTGCTTAATATACAGCCATCATTTAGAACTACCTAACAGCTACCTAAATTCCTGAAAAATCTTAAAGCCTGAGTAATATCCACAGAATTAATATATAAGTATTTGTAAAGAACTGTAATCTATGGGCTAGACAATTTAACACTGATTCAGTCCATAGCACATAGAGTTCTAAAGTACATTAAATTCTTAATTTTAGGCTGGAACTGGTGCCACAGTCTTCTACTTACCAGTATTTTTAATCTAATCTAAAGATATAATAATGTTTTAGGAAAATCACACAAATTTTTCTGCCTGTTATTTGAGTGACGAAACTCAATCATTCACAACTTTCTGTAAGTATAGCCATCATCTTTTGAAGTGTCTGCTTTCTTTCTAAAAGCAGGGTAGGAAATGTATCTTGTCTTTTTGTTAATGATGTTGCTCAAGCAGTCAAAAACAAATCTTAGATCAACTAGTTAAGGTGCAGAAATCTCATCTTTAGGATTGAGATACCATCTTCGGTACCTAGAAACATGTGGTAATATTGTAGGATAGACTTCTGTAGAAAACTGTAAGAAGAAACGTCAGTTCTGTTTTCAAAAGTCATATAATTTGTGATTAGGAATGATATTCCTGTTCTGTTTTCTCAAAATTTTAAGTTTGCACCATTATTATGTATTTCAGTCTTCAGTCCCTGGTGAGCTTGTAATGTTTTTCCATGTCTACAGAATAGACTTAATCCTCTGAAAATTTCATCACTTCCATACTTTACACTTCATTAAAATAGTGGCTTTAAAGTCTGGTTTACATAAAACTGAGAATATACAGTATTCTTCAGACTGATTAATCAAAGTAATGAATTACCAGATTAAACACAAAACAAATTAAAAACATTGTTTTTTAGTCTCTGAATATTTCCCAATTCAAAAAGATTTTTTTTATTCTTACATAGTTAGATCATTATTATCAACCTAAGAGTCTTTTTTTTATTGCTGCCAATACAAAAGTGTTCTCATTGCAGAGAACTCTTATTTTTAAAAGGGTTTCATTAATATTTTTTACTCCAGTTCTTAAATGGAGTTAAAAAGGCAAGGTTTCTCATCTTTCAAAAAACCACTGAAGTTGTCTCCTCACTGCTTGTAAATAAGTAAAATGCCTATTCTGCAAGGCAGCAATAAAAGTAGGACCTTCACGCAGACTCAAGAAGCATATAGTGAAAATGCCATTCAGAATGCAAAAAACAGTAACATTGGCTAAAAATTATGGTGTGTTGTTTGTGAAAACTTGTAAGTGGCTAGAATGTAAGGATGCTAGATCCACTCCCCTTGGTGCTCTGCCCCCTGGAGCTGAGCCAGGTCTCATGACAGCAGTTAATAAAGTTGGACAATAACTAATGAAAGCATTGAAAAATGTACTCAAGTGGACTGCAAAAATTTAAAAGGTCTGTTGTATGTTAGTATATTCCTACTTTTTCTCTGAAAATGGCTACCTGCACACAGCTTCTCAAAATGAAGGCAATATAGAAAACAGTGGCTGAAGCAATAACTAGAAAAATCCAGCAAAGATGTAGCCCATACTCATGAGCTGAGAACTTTTTCTTTTCTTTTTTTTTAATTTGCCCTTTGATCATGTATCTCCAGGGTATTAGAAATAGATTGAAAATTACTGGTTTAAAGTAGTCATTCCCTAGTTAGGGTCTGGAAGGTCAGTGTCTGCAGAATAATTTTAAGTGTATAGTCTGTTCAATTGTGAGTTTGATGATAAGGATGCATCCACAAACATTTTGGATTCTTCCTAGTGATCCAAAAAGCTTTTAAAATTTTGTCTTAGAATGCAGCTTTGCCCAAATACTTTGTAAAAAAAGATGTGGGAGGCTTGTGTTGATAAGGTCAAGAAGTTGTCTGAAAGTAGATCTGATCAGTTCTTTAGAACCAAAGTTGAATACCAGATGATTATATATGTGTATGTTTTGGCTTTAATATAGATTAACAATGGCTTATATCATTCTACAGGATTTTAGTATTCTTTTGAATGTAAAAAGGCAATGTAACAAAAAGATGGCCATGGTTGTTAATGGCTTGTATTAGCTGGGAGCTATAAAATCATCCTAGTACTCTGTTAGTGCTGGAATAATAATTTACCAAGACAATTACCACATGGTGGAACTTTTTTTCTGCTCTAATTCAGTGTTATTAATAATGAATAAAATTGCAATTTTCTCAGGTTGCTAGGGGCAGTGGGGAATTATTTCAATGAATATTTCAGCACATTAGTTTAATCATAGTTCCACAAAATTCAACTGGGCAATATTTTATACTTTTAAGTTCAGTCTGCTAAGGGACCATAGTCATTAAATTGCAAACTATTTGCACTGAGGTCCATTCTATGATTTACAAGCCTTGTTAAAAACACTGTAAAAGAAAGCAAGCTGTGCCATTAATACTTGTAATTTGATGCTGCATTTGTTAATGGGTTCAGTGTGATTAATGTTTTTAGCAGCAGGCAGAACATTTTGAGACATGCAGTGCTGGGGTTTATAATACATAAATGCATGTAATGAAACGCTAGAATATTGCAAGTTTTAGTAATACATGTTTTTACAAGATTGTATTCCTGAAATGGGAAAGCAGCAGTGAAATTATGCTATAATATATGTATATACAGTTCAAGCTGTGGTAGGTGCTGATGTGTGTGTTCTTTATTTTCCAGCCAACTGCATGACTTCTGGCGCTTGGATTACTGGGAAGATGATTTGCGCCGACGGAGGCGATTTGTTCGCAATGCTTTTGGATCTACTCATGCTGATGCTCTCCTAAAAGCCGCTGTGGAATATGGTCAGTATTAACTCACACTTAAAAATTTAGCTCATTATGTTTTCTTGATGTCCATGAATGCCTGAGAATCATGTGCCTTCTTTTTCAAGGACAGTGCTGAGAATTCCTAGGACAACATATTCTTAGAAAAGGAATTCTTTCAGTTCTTGCACTTTAATGAACCAGAAGACGAGCTTGTGAGCTATTAAATTCCCTGATCCCCAAGGGATTCACATTATACCTCCCCAGCATTCCCAGACACTATTTTTGAGACAGTGGTAAAAGCAACTGAACTTGTTTCTCTGGAGTGACTGAATGAAATAGGTCATCAAACTAATATGTCATAATACTTCCATTGGAAACATTTTGTGAATGAGGAATTTGAAAATATCATAAATTTTATCCGGGCATGCATAATTTCAGCCAAAAGTATTTTTTTCTTCAAATCATGAAATGCAGAAGAATCTGTTAACAATCATAATTTTAAAGGATAACTTGTGATCTGAATGGAGAACTGAATACATAGAAGCTTCAACCTTAAAAACTGAAGAGTTAGAACATGTTTGATTTTCATGGAGATGTAGCTGGAGTATAAAAGAAGACTGAGGAACATGCTTACAGATTCCTTTATATCATTTAAATTTTCATGTGTTTATGACCTTTGTACAGCAGACTGAACCTGAAAACTCAAAGAAAAACCCCTCTAGCCTATCAAAGACAGGATTTCTGTAAAGAATATTGAGACGGCTTTTTCTGTTTCTTTCATTGGTTGTTTTTTTATCTGTAGTGCTGAAAAGAAAATACTAATATTCTTTGGCATTTAGGAGTAAAAAATTGAAGTAATCACTCACAAAGCAAGTTGAACCTTTCATTTGATGTTTAGCCAAAGGCTTTTATTGCCAAAAGTTCTGAATATGATAGATATAAAGCTAACTCTGTATGACCTACACTTTTCACCATCTTTGCAGTTGTCGAGGCGAATAGGTGGGATCCAAACAAGGTTAGACATGTGAATTAATATTTGTGTGCATTTATACTAGGAAGTGTAACTTAGTACTTATTTAAATGTGAAGGCTATCATGAGCAGGACTTCAAGTCATAAACTGTTCTTAAGTTGGGTTAAGGAAGCCATTTCCCCCATTAGTATATGGTATTTCTTATTTGACAAAGGGTTATTTTCTCCACGTTCTTCCAAAACATCAAGATAGAGATTTCATGAGAGTCAGGTATAAAACTGTGCTAATTGCTGTGTTGCTTTTGAAAGGCAAATAATCACCAAAACCATGGACTTTACAGGTATGTAACACCTGTTAGTGCATTCCACATACATGAAAATTAAAACTCAGGTGCGTACACAGATGGTGTGCATCAAACTTAGTGGTTTCATAAAAATTAACAATAGACTGAAGTTTGCAGAATTAAAAAAAAAAAATTCTATCCTTTTGTATATGTATTAAAATTAACAGGAATTTTAAACCAGCATGCATTAAAGTATTCATGGATTCTATCTAGACGTACTTACTTTTCAGAGGCTTAAGCCTTTGGATTTTAATACTGAAACTTTTAGCTGACCTTTCTCTGTAAGAAAACATCCTTAACACTGATGTTATTTTTATGCCTCTTGGTGTTACTAATGAGTTGAATAATTTATGAGGTTGTCATGTGAAAAGGATTTGGTGCAGTTTGATGTACTTCTAGCCTCTGGTGTTGGAATGTGATTAATAAAGAGCTAGAGGCAGATTTTTTTTTCCATAGGGCTTAACTTTCATTGCAGTTGGGTTTTTTATTGGCTTTGTTTTGATAATTTTGTTTGGAACTGTTTGATAGTAAAATGCGCCTAGCTTCCAAAACTGAGCATGACATCACACTACAGAAAGAATTTAAAGTATTTAAAAAAAAATCAGACTGCATAGTTTTCCAGTAACAGATTTTATTTCGTGACCTCAGATACTTCATTTGTGAGAAATAAAGTATACATCAAAGCAAAATTTTTTTGGGTTTTGTTTCAGTTTTCATCTTGACTGATACCTCTAGTACAAGTAAAGCTGTTTTGAGTATCAGTAAAACAGTGGAGACATCTTACAAGTTTTTGTTATCTACAATGACTGTCCGTTATCATTTAGGATTCTGTGCATAAATATCGCAATGGAGGAATGTTTAGTCAAAGTCGAAGTCAGCGAGCTCCTCTGTGTCTACGATCAAAGGCATCAGCTTAAATAGGTCTGATCAGGCATTGCAGAAGAGGGCAGTCAGTTTCAGCTGAGCAAAAATCACAGAGCAAAGATGACAAAATTAATCAGTCATTTCTTTGGCAGTAAATAATAAGATATGCTGAGGATTGCAGATGAGAGAATTATCAGATTCCTTGGAGATGTGCCTGCTTAACACCTGATTTATCTGAGCTTGTGCAACCATCAAGATATGACCTTGATAGATTAAAAAGTGCTTTACAGCTACTCTACTCTTAAATCATATTTGATTTTGGATGTATGGATACTGTAATTATATTATATTTGCAGTCATTAAGGAACAGTGTTAGAAATGAGAACTATGTCTATGATCTATATGTTTATTTTAGAGAAGTAAAAGCAAATGTTAAATTCTACCTTGAAGGCCTAAAAGGAGAAGTATTAATTTTAGATGATAATGACTTCTTCCTGTAGGAAACATTCAATGTTACCTGCTACTGGGAAAAATAATATTCTCTCAAAAATTTCTGCCACACTGAAGTTTCTATTTAACTACAGTCTTTTAGTCAGCTCTTTTATGCATGTTTAGATTTCCATTTTTCATAAAATATAGTATGCATACATGTATGTACTTGTGTGTGTGCATATATATGTATACAAATGAATATATGTTCAAAGTACCTGTCCAGTAAAATATATTGCAATGAGAAATTATAGCATGTTTCTATGCCTGTATAAAACTGTGTGAAAAATTCTAGCACATTCTTTTGGCCATATACTTAGCTGTCCTTTGCGAATATATGCATCTCAGTCATAGTAGCATTTGCAGCAGACTGACTAGAGAATTTTCCTTTTGGATTAGTCTCCTCCATTTCTATGATTTTGATATGAGGCATTGGATTTGTTTGTAATCTGTTAAAATTATGTTCATACCGAGATTTAAAATGCAAACATAATTAGCTCAGCATTGTATCTGTTGTGCCCTTCTGTTTTAGTTAAATTCTTACTTGAATCAAAATATAGATTCATCTCTCCCTTTTGTGTAGCTGAAGGGTTGCTACTTACTGTTGTATCAAAGTGCAAACTATAATGAAATTTGAATTACCTGAAACTTTTAGTAGAGTTTTAATTTTATAGTGTCAATAACTTTAAAAGTTCTTATTCTAAGTTTAGATGGAATTTCAATGTAAATAAGTAAATTGTAACTGAAAAGAAAGAAAGAAAAAGGATTGTATAAATGATTATACACCCTACTTTTCTTTCCCAAATTTTACTACAATAGATATGGGAAATATGCAGATATGACCCAATTCACAGGGTTTCTGTACATGTGGTGAAAGAACTGTCTCTTCCAGTTAATCACCTTAACAGTTTACAGTCATTGAAGATTAGCATAGATGAGACACTACTGTACCACCCTGCCAGCGAGACAGAATACTGGTCCTCAAGGGTCAACTTAAGAATAGAACAGTTACTTCATTAAGATTTGGTCCTTCAGCCTTTAAAGATTGTGATCCACAAAAAATTTGTACATAGAGGGAGTACAAGAAAAGCCACATTTTCTAGTCTGCACTGGAGTAAATGAGCATGAACTCAGTGCCCACATTCTAAACATACATGTGTAAGCTGGTCAAATATATCTAGGATATGCGCTCAAGACTATTTAGCCTATTAAGCTGATTAGCGTGACAGATCCTAAATGCTTAGAATGAAAAAGAAAAGAAAAAGAAAAAAAAGAAAAATGCCTTCATAATGTAATACATTCAGGTTTTGAAACAAAGCTACAGATATGTTTTATATGTGCAATATAGCCGCATATGGCTTTTGAACTTGCATATGTGTTTGGATATCTAATTAGCACCCTTACTTCAAGGGCATTTCTAGCTGAAGCAGACTGTGCATGGCTCCTTCTGGGACTTCTTGTTAGTGCTCTAAGTTTTACCAAATACTGTGTTTGCTCATCACTAGAAATACAGTTTCATTACACAAACACAAGTAAAAACCATCAGATTTGGAAATCTCTAATGTTCAAATCTGAAATCTATTTTCATGACAGCAGATGAATTTTGATGGACAATCAAAAAATGGCAGGCAGGATTCCTTCAGGCTGCTGATGGACCAGATTATTTAGCTTCAAGCAAGCACTGCCTTAGAAGCAAGGCTGTGTGGGTTCCTGCTATGAAACTGAGGGTCTGAAGTCCATGGGAACTCAAACAAGGGACTGTCTTCAGAATGGGTCACCTGGGTGTCCCAGAGACCCTAAAGGGAAAGTTCAATTCTTTCAGGGTCCTCAGTGTTAGAGGAATATTCCAGGACAAAATTTCAGAGACTCTAGCTCTAGAGCAACCCTACAGTGCTGAGAAGTCCAAAGCAGTTGATTTCCACAGCTCCTGAGATCCATCTCATGAGCCGCTGGGCTCCCTGCCTTCTGCAGACAGTGTTAGAAAAGAGAGGGAGGAGTGTCCAGAGAAACTGGTAAGAAGCTGTGCACCAGATGTTGCACTAGAAAGCTAAGGCAGTGTTTTACAAACAAACTTACCTGACATTTTCAAGTGATAAGGTATTGGAAGAAATCAGAATGTCCCCTGAACTGGAGATGCTCAATTGCATTATCTCTGTTCAGAAGATTTTCTGTAAAATCAAATGCCTTATTCCAGGAAATCTGAATGTGCGCCTAAAAGCTAGTCTTCATTTCCATCCTGCTTTTCTGGTCCTATGCTATGATATATTAGGTTGTTGGCACTTAATGACATTACTAAAAACCTAAAGATGTCTTTTGTTGGTGAAAATATCATTTTTGCAATAAATTCAAGACTGTCTGTCAAAGTTACTGCATATATCATATATATCTAAAAGAGTTAATATACTTTTTCTTGGCTTCATAAAGTTCTTGGACGTCGTTATCCTTCACCCTGTCTTTTTTCTGTGCGTATTGAAAATGCCTAGTGTATTTCCAGAACAGTTTCAACAGCACTGATTTCAGAACCAACCATAAGAAAGCTGCATTTTTTCAGTAACTGTTTCAAAACTGAAAGCAAGTTGAAGACAACTGATAATTAATCATTACTTATCAGAGTTTTGCTAGCAGGCCAACTAGATGCATAAAACCCAGATACTTTTCTAGGTTTATCTGCAGTGAGAGCATTACATATGTACCATGTAAGAGACTGAAGATCAAATTATGCTTTAAGTTTTGTCTGTGAAATACTGCTTTCTTATACTGTATCTATATGAAAAGATTTGATGTCAGGGTTGAACCTTATCGATCCTTTTGTTGGATTCTTTTACGTTTACTTTTACTTCTAAACTGATCCAGTCATCTGTTGGATGCCAACAACAGAACAAAAGGCAACAGGCACATACTATTTTTTATTGTCATGGGTGTCAAAAAATGCACAGGCTATCCATAGACTTCGTGTGGTCTCCATCCTTGGAAACACTGAAAACCAAAAGGTATTTATACACAACTATGTGTCCCCCTTGAGTCTTCTCTCCTCAAGACAAACATTGTGACAACAAAGACAACAAAGAAGATCTACAGAATATCTGGATCAATTTAGAAGTATAGGTAAATATAGATGAATATCTATGTCTCTGTTGTACTGGGGGGCAGAGAACTGGATGCAGAAATCCAGGTGCAGCCTCACCAAGGCTTAGGAGAGGAGAAGGATTACCTTCCTCAACCTACTGGCAATACTTTGCCTGATAAGGCCCAGACAACATTCCCCATTGCAGCAAGGGCACGTGGCCAGCTCAGGTTCAGCCTGGCGTCCATCAGGACCCCCAGCTCCATTTTCACAGAGCTGCTTTCCAGCTGTGTGGCTCCCAGCAGGTACTGGAGCCTGGGCTTTTTCCTCCCCAGATGCAGGACTTAGTATTTTTTGTAGAACTTCATGAGATTCCTGTCAGCATATTTCTCCAGCCTGCTGAGGTCTCCCTGGCATATCAGCCACTCCTCCCAGTTTCTTTTCACAAACTTGCTGAGGGGACTCTCTGCCTCGTCATAAATGAAGATGTGAACAGGTATAAAATGCTTCTAATACCAGTTTGCTCATGTTCAGTATAATAGTCATTATTACTGAAATTGAGTTTGTTGTGACTGCATAAGCCAAGACAATATTTTTGATTGTCTTTTTTTCCCTCTCAGTTAATGCACAATCCTGAAAATTAGTCATACACACACAATATCATAATATACACATACTCTCATAAAATACATTGCACTGGGGAAGTACAGTGTGACACTTATCTAAGATAATTTCCCAAACTGATATTTATTAAAGTAATGCCTTAAGTAAGAATACATAAGAGAAACTAAAAAATGAATGCCCTTTACTAAAAAGAAGCCTTGTTCCCTCACCTCATTCATGCACACTCAATTTTAGTCTGTAAGTAAATACAAGATGACCAATAGTTGTGAGTAGTTTTAAGAAATAGAATCGACTTTATGGGCAGAAAAACACACATACTTGATGCTCAGTGGTGAGCATTGTACGAATATGTATGCAGTCCTTAAATTAATCCATAACAATGCTTCCATGTGCCAAGTAAGTCCTCTTTGCTCTGTAGTCTAAATAGGATCATGCTGCCATGTGAGACAAGCGTGTAAACATTTCTGCTTAAAAACATTGCACCTAAAATAATGCTTCTCCTGTTACAAAACTTTCAGTACATGAACTAACTTCCACATTGATTGTGAAATCTCCAGTGTACTCTGAATGAGTTTATATCTGAATTGTGAGCCTGAAGGAGTCACGAAAATCATTTTTTTAAGCATAGCAATTCAAGATTTTCATCTATAGCCTTATAATTGTAGCCCAACAGTGCCATCCACTGCTTCTCTAAATAAACTTCCAAATATTTAATCACAAGATTTTAGGGAAAATATTGCATGATAGTTGTGTCCTTTTAATATTTTATATGGTGATTTCAAGATACAATTTTGTCTAAAGAAAGTCTAGGAAGCAGCTTGCATTAGGTACTAATAGAAGGATTTGCGAAGCAAAATCTCTTAATTGTGAGAATAATTAAATCTAAAATACTGGATTTAACTTGGTCTTCTTTATAACATTTCCCACCCCATTTCCCCCAATCATAAACAAATTCTCATTAAATATATCTATTACTGTGGTGATCCTTTTTCTTCAAACCCACTGTAATGTAGTGAAAGTCACCCTCAAGATGTTAATGGCAATGGAATTAGGTAGAGTACTGAGCACTGCTGTGTTGAATTGTACTGAGCACTCAGAGTCTGAGCTTCTGCTTTCTGACTAGGTCATGGAAATGAGTTGCAATTGCAGCCTATCAGTGCTTTGCAGCCTCTAAATATCTTCAGCCTGTTGTATGTTATTTCTAGCACAGGAATTTTTATGGCAGCTTTATAATAGATTTTAAGTACAAGTCCATTAAATAGTCACTTCTTTCTAATTATTTCCTCGACTCTTGAATGCCAGAATCTCTCTCTTGACCCTGATTAAAGTTTTTCACAGAGCCAAATAAGATATGAAAACTTTTCCCTCAAAACCTCTGTGCTGGGTTTCAAATGCCTTTCCTTTGAGATTTTTAGGTTATCTGGCATGACCTGGGTTTTAGCTGCAGTTATAGGTCTGAGCTAATAGATTTTACTGCAGAACTTACTGGCTTTTTACCAGCAGTTAACATAACTACCTCTTTCTTCATCTGAAAGTATATGACCCCAGAACGTTCTTGAAGTAATGAAATTGCCCTGCAAAACCATTCCTAAGATCTAAAAATTGCAACTGTTGTCAGTCTTAGAATTCTAGCTGCATTTTTCTCCCTTCCACAGTTAATTTTTCATGTAAAAAGAATACGCAATATCTGTCCTGCCAAATGAAATTAAATTTTTTACCAAACTCAGTAAATTGCTGTAATGAGAAATGTTTTCAAACCCAGTGAACAATGTATTTGTTCTGTTTATTCATTTCTATACCTATTTAACAAAGAAATAGAAGTTCTTGACCCATGAATATTCAGTGAATCTCACAGAAACATTTCACAAGAACATTCTGTCAGTGAAAGTCTAATAATAGTGTTTCAGGGTCCTTTAAAGCTGGGTGAATGTAGGTTTTGGGACTCAGGTTTTAACAGGTGCTTTTCTCCTATTTTCTGTGCTTTAAAACTCTGTATTAAGGAGTAACAGCACGTTAAAAATCTTCTTTGGCTACAGTTAAAAATACAAAACATTCCTTCTCTAAATTTCTCCACTCTTCTTATTCTTGATGTCTTCTTCACTGCAGGATTCCATTCTCCACTTTGTATGTAAGTGGAAATATACATAATTTTTGTTTTCTAAAGACGTGACAAAGACAGCATGCCAAGCACATGGCTGGAATGGAGGGACATTATTTCTGCAGTGCTACAACCTTTGCAGCCTATAATTAAGAGATCATAGTGTAAATTTAAAAATACTCTGCTGTCCCACTCTTTCCGATGGTCAGTGGGAGACGTGACAGTCTTTCAGACAATGGGTTCAGGTTTTTGTGAGCCTCTGGGTTACTTGCAAGGGTTAAATCAATAGAAGAAGATTGTGGGAATCTCTTCAGCATAGGTGATTCCTTGTCCTTCCCAGAGAAAAGGAAACTGGTATGTATATTTTATTTTAAAATAATTTTTTAAAGAAAATTTTTAAAAGAAAGGAATTAATTTTCAGAGACAATATATATTTTAAGATGCCTAAGTATTTTTACTCATTTTTTTACATTACTTAACATTTATCACATAAAATATATTTCTATTATATCACTTGAAAATTCTTGTAGACATTTTATATAAAGAGTAAGATTTGTACACAAGAATTGAAGATTTAAGTATATCTGCAATGGCTATTCCATATCCTTACAAGTAGAGTGAATTCTTCAATTCCACTTATTTTGTGTGTTTCATTATTTTATAGTCTTAACTTAGAAATACACACAAAAAGTATACTAGTGTAATGAAATAAACTGGATTTTCTTGTGAGTTTCAGTGTGGTGCAAGTTACAGGCAAGAATGAGGGAACACCTTGTGAAAGTACTGAATTAAAAATCAAATACATTTTATGGAAAAGTTCTCAAATATACTACTAACCAGCATGATAGGGGAAATCCCTTGTTAAGAGTTCTATCAGCCAGCATATTATGTGTATTTCCAGTTGCTTAGTTTTCTTTTTCATGCCATGTGCATTACATCATGACATTACTTTTTTATTATCCTTGCTCTGTGCCTAAAGAATACATCTCCTAGTGTGTTTGTGTAGCATCCTGACCATCATCTAAAATAGGTAGACTTTCACAGCTGATAGAACTGTGCATAATACTGGAAGTGTTTTATTTGTGTCTGTTTTGCTATATAGCACAAATAATTCAATCCTATGCCCTTAAAAAGCCAATAACATTGTCTAAATAGCATCTCAGCTCTCATCAAAATGGAAAATAATGTTGCTAGTGCTTGCAAATTTAATATAACCGTAGAAATTTTGCAAGTATCCCTGCAGTTGCATGCCAGATTTGTGCTCTCTTGTAATATTTGTGAAGCAGAATGAAAGATGTCACAGACCCCACGTGGCAGCTTAATGGAAAGTGAAATAAAATAATGCTGTTCTTTTTTCTTTACTGCTGACTACTGCTAAGATTTCTATGAGTTTGCTCCGCTTAATACACACTCAGGCCTTCTACCTGGGACAGTGATTACCAGCCACCCATTTCAACTATCTCTTTGAGCTGTTTTAATGATAGACCCTCATAATCTGCTTTGTCTCTGATGCCTTGTGAACCACTACTGTTTCACTCTTCATCCGCTGGTCTGCATGAAACAAAGATGTTATATAATGCAGCTATTTTTGTTTTAAAATAAAAATTCAAAAATAATCAATAATTTTAAAAAACCAAAAAATAAACTCCAGAAAATACAAATACAAAACGTATAGAGTAAAAAAATCTGTTTCAAATCAAGGAAATAGCAAAGCTTTGATTTTATTTCAGTAAATAATTGCTACCTGGGTAGGTAACTTTGATTGATAGCTGCTGTTACTAGATAATTTCTAGCTTGGAGGAGCTTATATATTTGCAGCAGCCTGGCCCAAACAGAAGTGCTGTCTGCTGCTACTAGAGTGTAGTCCCCTACCAGCTATGAGATTCAAACACAAATATCCCAGTGTTAAAGCCACAATGAAGCCTCACAAATGTGCATATCCTGTGGGTGCTGCCCTTTGTCTGGTGTTGCTATAAGCATTGATCTATGCTGAAATAGAAGCAATTCTTCCCACCAGTTACTTTAGCTGCTGATGTGAAAACATGTAAACCAGTTCAGAAGATGTCATCTATGTGAGGACAAAACTGAATTCGTACAGATAAAAACCACAGTGCAGCACACCGAACCAGTTGGAACTGTACAGCAAAAGGCTGTACAAAGTAAATCTAGAAAGTAAATGTAGGTGTTCTAATGACATTTTTATATTGACAAATTTATTATTTATATATAACATTGACAGTCCTTTTAAGAAACATGATGTTATGTGACATTATGTCATGTTTAGGAGATTTTTTCTGTGTAAAGATTGCATAAGATTGTTCTTCTGTATGTCTCAGAAGAGCAGAGTTTCACCTGAAAAGATTACCATTCCTGAAAGACAGAGTAATTTCAGGTATGTTGGCAAGTGGGTCTCTCAAGGCACTGATCATGAGCTGTTGAGGCTTTCTTCTGTAAATAAGTAGTCTTGATAGAGATTGAAGTAGTTACATAACTACTGGAATTATGATAGAAACTATTAAAAAATTTAAACTTACTTCTTACATCTTCATTCCCTGCACTAGAGAATGAACTTTGCTAGCTGTCTTATTATGTCTCTGTACAGTGGCTGTTTCCAAAGAGCTGGTCTTTTTTGGATCTGAGAGCAAAAGTTTAAGTGCCAAGAGGCAAAACTGCCTTCTAGCAAAGGCACGATCACTCATGGCCACAGAGAGAGGGAATTAAAAAATTACAGATGTGTAGTATGCACTTTCTTTTTAAAAATATTCAGGTTTGGACCAGTCCCACAGTTTGGAGGCTCTTATTTTTAAATATTAGGTAAGCGTTAGAAATGTTAGGGTAGAATACCCTGGATTGGGAGGTAAGATCACATGTCATAGAATCATAGAATGGCCTGAGTAGAAAAGGACCTTAAAGATAATGTCAACCCAAACCCCTGTCAAGAGAGGGTTCCCACTTTCTCTTCATGGAATGTCGTGAAATGCCGTGCCATTTCTTACACATCACTGCATTATCAATTGTTTGTATTTCCAAAGAGCATTTCATGTCTTTGTGAGGCTTTATCTTTGCTAGCCTTTTCAATTAGATTTTTTTTTTCTTTTTTTGTGAACAGCAAGCAAAATTAAGGCCAACATATGTAGGTGCAATTCCTCAGTATGGACTGTGCCAGTTTAGAAGTCTGACAACATTGACCCTGGCTTCAGGGTTTGCAATAGGGTCTGCAAGCAGATAGTCAGAACATGTTTCCTCCTGGAGAATGTGTGCTTAAGAACCAATCTAAAACTTTCCAGACATAATCCAGGCCTGAAGATTAAGATACGACACAGACATATTTTTCACTTTTATGTCATCTTGAAAAGGTTTTATCAGATGCTTTGTCAAAACCAAAGAATGCCTCGTTTAGCAAATTTATTTCATTATTTCATTATCATGTCATACATATTGAAATTCAATCACCTTTTGTTTCTTACCTTATTAATTAAATTTTTCTATTGGAATAGTTTGGTTACCCTCTTCAGCGGCCTGTCTTAAGAAACCTTTGCTTACATGTGAATATTCTGAATTAAGGATAAATGAAATTCCTTTTTGCTGTCAAAACCAAATTGTGAAAACACATTGCATGGCTTTGAAAATCAGTACACTCTATTAGCAGGCCTGTCAATATAAAAAGTGCATTCCATTTCCACCTCTTGCTCTAATAACCTCTTCTATGTTACTCAGAGGCAGTTCACATAATCAGAGTATATTGTCAGCTTACTGGAGTTGGGGAAGCATGAAATGAAAATCGCGTTAATATTGATCCAATTCTCTTACTTGCAAGTGTCCTTGATGTCCTTTCCAATGAGCAGTAACTGTTGGTGTGATGCAGCTATTTTACTCTCAGCTGTTACTGTACTTTTTTAAAACGTCTAGAAACGCACCTAGGAAAATTTTATTGCTCTTAGTTATTTTTCTTGTGTATCATCTTTGCCTATTGAAATGATCCACAGCAGAATTTGGTTTCTTTCTGCAATTTATCAAACTACAGTATGTGCCAAAATGCTGCCCTTCAAAGTATCAGGGATTTGTAAAGGTCATCAGTCATGAAATATGAATCCATTCCTATGCGTACAAGTTACAGTGGCAAAGTGCATCTTAATCCAAATATAAACATTTGACTGTTGTTAGCTCCCATTAGAGGGACTTCCTCTGGTTCCAGTCAGAATGAAGATTGCTTTTCAGGAGCCTGAAGTGCATTGGAACATGTGCTGGGCTGGGAATATCCGACTCTGTCACCCCCTGGCTGTTTACAGTCAGTGCTGAATCAGTGCAGGGCTCCTTATTGTATGCGCAGAAATCCTGAAATCTCAAATGCACATGATGGCAATATTGACAATTTCTAAAAATTAATTTAACGAGCACTCTGAATCTCAGTTTTCCTATCTGTGAACAAAAAAAATAATGAGTGCCCAACATGATACTTTCACTTTTATTTTCATGTGGGACCCTTTTTATTAATATACAACACTTTGACTACAAGTGTTTATTGTTTGAAAAGCCCTCAGCCTCATCTGAGAAACATGGTCATTTTGGCCTTGCCTGTGCTCTCAGTTACCTTCTTGGCATAGTCTGTGTCAGTCTCATTTTACAATGCAAAACATCTGAGAATGTAGAAAAGGACAACAAATACAGCATTTAAGGATTTATTTACAAATTACTTACATGAAGAAGATCATTTGGTCAGATATTAGGTATAAAAATTTGAGAAAAATGAATGGAATATCTATGATTAAATTTTCAGGTATTTATTTAGTATAGAAAACAAAAATGTGATTTGGTTTAACTTATAGTGGAAGTAATTTCCAATACAAATATATGCAATTTTTAATTTCTATACAATTTTCATAGTTTTTCTCCCTCATTTCTTCAAAGATCCTTAATAATGAAATGTGATTTAGATTTCTCTGGTTTTTATTAAATCTATTAAAACCAGCCTTCCTTTATCAACAGTCACTTCTCTGATTCTCTGGGGGAAATGCCCGTTCCAGAAACAGATTGCAATTTCAATAACAACCCGAGCAGACACAGGTGGGGACAGCTTATTGGAGCTGGCCATGACACACCAGGATCGGGCTGCTACGCAAAGCCAAAAATTCAGTGTCTTGAGCAGACCTAGGGATAGCCGGAGCGCGTTTCCCATGGAATGAGCACAGCCCGAGGAAGGCTGACTCTGTAGCCCTGCGGAAAGATACTTGGCTGAGATAGAGTGGTCACCATGTCGATGATTTAATCTCGCTGGGTTTTGTAGAGGTCAGTTTACAGACTCCCAGGCAGCTGCTCTCCATAACTTGTGACTGCTGCGAGGGTACTGGTGCCTAATCAAGTTACTGGAGATTAGCAATGAAAGCAGGGGTTTAAACTGTTAGCATATATAAAGCAGGAAGATTATCTAGCAAATCTTTTTTCTAAGTATTTTCAACTATTATTAATGTTGAATGAACAAAAAAAGGTAGTCAGTAGTGGTACATTTTAATTTTGTCCATAAATAAGCTTGGTTCTTCCTGTAAAAGTTGATCTGTGCAATAAAGAAAAATATCTTTCTCAAGAAAAATCTTTGTTCTTTCAAAATCTGTTGATAAATTATATTTCACCTGTGATACAATTTCATAGTTCACATCATGAACTGTCAGGTAGCCTCCTGTGATGAGCTAATTCTGAATTCCTTTATTTAATAAAGTAGTGGAAACTACCTTATGTGATGAAAATTCAGCAAGAAAATCAGTGTTCTACAGAGCAGTGTATACTCTAAGATCTGTAAGGAGTAAAAAGCAAGTTTACCCTTAAAACTTTCTGAGGAGAGCTAAGCTTCACAAAAACTCTACTTCAGCCACTATAAAAGAGAGTTTTTAATTAAATGCAGCATTTTACTGTAAAGAGAACAGACTTTACTTATGTCAAATGCTCCTTTAGAAGCCACATAAAACTGTAAAAGACAGTATATGAAAAAGGTTTCTTATAGAAAAGAAGAACACCATCCCATGAAGCAGATTTCCAGATGTTTGGAAACATTAGAATTTCCTGTCAGTATATTTAGGTAACATTAAAATGAGGTTAACTTTCCATTCTGCCATCTCTCTTCAGAGATCAAAGAGCACTCAGTACATAAATTGCCTTATCGGTAATTCGTTGAAGTAAACTATGGAAACAACTTTATAAGAAGCAGTAGTCTCCTTGTGATGGTTACAGTATTACCAAGCAAACTTTTCTTTAAAATAACCATAGTTTTAACCTCATTTTTTACTAAATGCAAAAAGAAAAAAAATACAACATTATAGTTGGATATATAGTAAGTGGATAGAAGAGAGAACTGGAAACTCCCTTGCTCTGTTCAACTAAATCGTAACAATTACTGTCTAATGAAATAAGTACATAAACATAAATCTAATCAATAATACAGTATATTTGTACTGCTAATTTTAAAATTTTATTTAGGGACAGTTTTTATGGATCTGGACCTTTACCAATGTCTTTGAAATGTAGATTACATCCCTAGAACCTGTTGTGACCTACAGAACCCAATAGCGAATTCATTGATTTAGTCAAAAATAGGGAGACAAAAAATTCAAATGTCATAATAAAAACACCCATCCGCCCACCCCCGTTTCATGAAGTATTGCCTATGTTAAATACTTCTAGTGGCTGTAGCTGCAAATTAACATAAAATTCTCCTATCCCTATTAGGATTAGGTTTTGAGGGGTTGGGATAATGGTTTTTGTGGCTCTTTTGGGGTTTTTTGGTTTTGTTTTGTTGGTTTTTTTGACTGCTTAATATTTTCTGTTTAAGTAATACTATTAGAAGAAAGGTTAATACATTCTTGGCAATACTGAACAAGTTTACAGTGCAGATCATACAAACTTTCAGACAAATAAAATACACACCTTCCCATGAATATTGAGGTTTTGTAGAGGAATGATGGTTGGTTTCTTTAATTTTTTTTAAAGGTGAGCTGTTTTCAGTTATCCTGAGTTACTGTAGAAAGACAGTTTGTAACATGCGCATTTGCAAAAATAATCAATATTAAAACAGGTGTAATGAAAGAGGGATTTTTTTACAATTTATCTAGTCCTGTACATACATTCTCTTGAAATATGTTTAAGACAGAGCCTTGAAGTTTCAAGAAAGCAAGTCACCAGCTTCAGCTGGACTTCAGTGCAATTTGAGTGATTTACTTCCTTCAAAATTTTTGCAAAATGTCGTTTTAAGAAATACTTAGCTGCTTACTTCAAGGCTTCTTTCCAAATCCCAGTCTATCCTTTCAGTCTATCCCTTAAGTCTATCCCTTAAAATATCCCTTAAGAAGGAACTTGATAAGGACAAGAACAGATAGCATCTGCCAATTCTAGTTCTGTGCCCTCCAGTGTCACAACATTGCTTTCTTGAAATGACATCTAGTTTTGGTTTTGGTTTTTTTTTATATTAATGGATTTGAAACATATTCTAATTTGACTTCATACAATCTCATTTTGTGTCTTTAAAATGCAGGGTCCTTGTGTGCTAAAAAGTTCTAAATAAAATGTCTGGCCAAAGATTAAATTTCATTGTAATTTTGCTGAAGCTTTGAAAAAAAAATTGAGTTTTGATTTTTTTCCAACACACTGAAATATCAAATATTCATTTATTCATTTCTCCTTTTTATATCATTGTTAACAATAATAGACATAGTTTTATGACATATAATTTTTTATTCAGTTTGTTGTCTGGTTTTAAAGAGACAAGTTGTTTTTCTTCTTGCTCTTATTTGGAGAGTTTCTCTTATTTTAAAACCTTTTTGAAGTCATCTTGAAATACAAAAATAGAACATCTGTGACAGATCTGTTTTGAACATATTTCACATTTCAGGATCCAAGGAGATCTGGTGGTCTGTGGTATTAGCTTGTTAATTTCTTGATGAATGGGTAGAAAGGCCACGAAGTGCACTCAGTACAGCACGTCTTCCAAAGATAGATGATCTCAAATAAATTCTATTCCCAATCAGTTTTTGATTTGTTAGGTGTTAAACCATTTCTTTGTAAGGACAGTGTTTACAAGCCTTGTAATGAGACAGCCCTGTGAGACCTTACTCTTCTTGCTGTAATTTTGATAAATGGAACTCTAATTCATAAAGGATATAGTGATTGAAGGGCAACTCTGGGTCCCGTACACTTTCATTTAGATAAATGTTTGGTACAGTACAGCAAAGCTAAGGTGCACTCAACAGAGTGATAAATTTTAACAGCCAAACCAGAATTTTTTTCCATGAAGACAAAAAAGGACTATTTATTATATTTCATATAAATAAATGTATTTTTAATATTATAAACCAGAATGGATTTTAAAAATGTTTATCTTGCTGCTAAGCTCAAAATTTGCCAAACTAATTTAATGCCTTCTACTCTACCATGTTTCTTACACCTGTGTCTGTCAATATTTCTCTAACCTGGGACACTCATCACAAGGGATTTAAAATACTCTACATTTTAGGTTCTTTGGATGTAGTTTAAATGTTAGTAATAATCTGGAGCTTAGGACCTTCTTCCCGGTAATTTTAAAAACATATTTTCATGCATAAATAATTTTACAGAATTTTCATTAATCAGTTATTACAGAAATTATTGACTTTATGATTGCTTCAAATTAGTACTTTTCAATTAGTTGTTTTGATGATTTTCACATTTTTTAAAGCTCAGAAACTTACATAAAACTCATTAGAGCTACCAAAAAGGAAGAGAAGAGTGTTTTGATACTTTCTTCCTCCACCACGTTAGTTCATCTCAGGCCTGGTCTCCTCTAGTGTCACATGCTTCACAACAGGAGTTATGACTTGTGTCAAATGATGCTAAACTTGCTTGCTGTGAACACAAGTTATCAAGATCCTGACCTACTGATTCAATATGCAGAACAATTCTGATGTAATGAAATTGAATATCTGTTACAGCACGTTACTTTTTTGAGGTTTTTTCCTAACTTATATCATTCTTGCATTTTTTGGTGAGTAAGGAAGAAAAATAAATACAAACAAACAAACAAAAATTCAAAAGTTTGTACTAATACTGAAAACTTTTCCAACCATTAGGTAATTGATCCGGTTTTAAATTGGGCAAATAATTACAATTAGTTGAATTAAGTAATAACCTATGCACATGAGGTACTGATCACAGCCTAATAACTGAACAAGTAAAACACAGCATATTAAAATATAGCAGCATTGTCTTCATCACTGTCAGTATGGTCCTAATGGAGACAACAAATATCAAGAAGACTAAATATGCTGCCCCTAATTTTGAGCTTGGTGAAAAAAATGGCATTTTGTTTACTTGTTTCTCTTTGCCTTTTCAGTTTCAGGATGTAGTTTCAGAAACAGCAGTTGAGACAATAAGCAGTAGTATACAAAAGGTTAATGTAAGGCCATGTAAAACATGAGTTAGCCTGTGATGAAGTGGCATGTTAACAGTGATCTTCAAACACAGTAAACACACCCAGAGAAAGATATGCCTCCAACGTTTTTATTTATATGGTGTGACTCTCCTGTGCACAAACTAATTAAAAGACTCTATGTAAGTATAAGATTAGGAGGTAAAATCATAGCATCTTCCCTACTACTTGTAATAACAAAACGGCCTGACACATCAGTTCCATTCCATGAGTCTATCTTCACTAACCTGTCCGCTTACTGTATTCCTCTTAGTTGTCCTCTGTTAATAGGGGACCATGAGTCTTACTGGGCTTTACCTCAACATTTTACATCTGCCATAATAGTAGTATTCATCCTGTTTAAGTTCCGGCATTGTGGAAGACAAACAAAATCGACATGTGCAGCCTAGTAGGAAACAAATTTCCAAATTATCCTACCAAAAAAGTGAGATAGTTTAAGGGTTTTATTTATTGGTTGACAGAACTGGAAATGCCCAGATCTTGTATGGTTCAAGGTGAAGATGCAGGGTTTTCGGTTTAAGAAAAAAAATTAGAAATCTTTCTTGCCTGAGGCTACTGAGAATCCACAGAAAATAAAACTTATGACCTCTCCCCAGCTAAGAAAGAAATATTATGAGGAGGTCACAACAGTAACATGAAAGGTATTTATTATATAAAACCTAATTATGATTCTGTCATTTGACAACACTAGAATTTATTTTTTACATCATAAGGCTAAAATCTAGCAAGTCCCAGTAAGATATCTCCAAAATGTAATAAGGTCCTGCCATAAGGAACCATCAGGCTGAATAGAAAAAGCCAATTGTAGTCAAGAAGAATGAGTATTATCCATGAAAACCTTTGGGTAATTGGCACATATCCATATACCGCCATTTTTATTGTGTTGCTTAAAAACACACACACAGATGTGCACCAAAGTTCTTTCACCATGCTTGTCTTTTTTGCAGTCTTTTCAGAATCTCTTGCATAGCCTACCTTGTTGTTACTGTGTATCAAGATAAACTAACTCCGACTTCACCATCCTGTCCCTCCCACCTCAAAAGACAAAAATCCTGAGAGATTTTGGATTCCAGACAGCAGCTTCTTTATTTAGAGTAGGTGGCTTGCCCTCTCAAGTCGGTCAGAGTCAGGGCACCAGGAACCCAAAAGAAACTCCTGCTGAATTTGTTGCAGGTGGAAAATGAATGGAACAACATTGAACACAGAGTAAATAGCAATTATTAAAAACAGGAGAGTCTTTGTGGAAAAGTTTGTATTTTATTCAGGACAGGACAGAAAACAGAATAGGACTGCATACTTTGTAAACCTTGATAAAGTTTTAGAAAATGTTCCTTCCTTTTTTCGATAAAGATGATTTATACTGTAATCTTTTTACTACTTGGCTGTCATTGTTTTATATTTAAAATGTTATTCAGGTAAATTCACAACATTTGTGACTTTTTTTAGGCACTGAAGAGGATGTAGTGAAGTCAAAGAAAACTTTCCGAAGTCAAGCTGTGGTAAATCAGAATGCAGAAACAGAGCTTATGCTGGAAGGAGATGATGATGCCGTTAGCCTGCTCCAAGAGAAAGAGATTGATAACCTTGCAGGTAATTACACTTTTCATTAGAACTAAGATATGAGTCAAAATGCTCTTTTGAACTTGTTATTTCTTACCCTTTTTGGTTAGTGTCTTAATATTGACAGCTAAGCACACAATCGCAGTATGAACAGATTCTTTGTATTCCAGATTTTATTACTTTTGCCCTACTTCCTTGAGATGGGGGAACTGATTACAAAGCATCTACCCATTGTGCAGTCTTTGAGCAGAGATGTGAGAAATAGCAAAACCTCAAGTGCTTTTATTAGTGCGGGTGGCTGTAAAAACGAATGCGAAACCTCTTTTTCTTTCTTTTTTATTTTCCTTTTTT
>VZRL01004528.1:2026856-2041704 GCA_013397895.1 Origma solitaria | reverse complement strand
TTTTTTTGTTATAATGTAAATGTGGACTAATTCCACAGCTCAGGGTTTTGTGAGTCAGAGTGTGCTTGTGGCTGATCCCAAGTGCCACGCAGCTTGTGCAGAGACACCTGCCCTCCTGCTGGCACCCATTGTCTCAGTGATGGAGTTAAGGGGGACCTGCAGTGTCTCAACCCATCTGTCACAGCGAGAGAAAAAGCTGCCTGTTTTAAGCACGGACTAAGACAGAATGAAGCTGTAACCAAGCTATGAACTTTGGTAGTTAGCATATGAGCTGGGAAGGAGCCCTCAGTAAATATGCACGAGAGAGCCCTTCTGGTCCTTTCCTGGGTGAAGGAATGCAGTGAGATCTCAGTTTCCTCTGTCTGCTAGCAGGTTCTGTTACAGCTCTGTCTTAGAGGTGATACTACCTTTCCTTGGAAGTAGACTGGAAAAACAGGCATGTTGAAAGTTGAAAATCCACTGTCCTCTAAGACAGGATAAAACTGAGAAGTATGAAATGCAGTATGAAATTTTTTAGAATAATTTACTTAGGAGTATCTTTACTAAACTACTCCACTAAGGGAAAGTTTTGTGATGTCATGATTTTTTTCTGCATAACTGAATTTCTAAAATAGCTATCTTTACTCCTCCACTTTCTTCTGATACCATAGTGGAAATCTGCAGCAAAGATAATTATCATAAGTAGATAATTAAACCAAACCAACCAAACAAACAAACAAACAAAAAAACCCAATCGAATGAAAAGGAAAAAAACCCCAACAACTGCCTACATGGAAGTTAGTCTCATACTTTGGAACTGGAGCAGAGCAGGGAGGGAGAAATAGATGCTTTTATTTGGGAATGAGCATCAGTATATGATTATCACAGTTAATATGTCACTCTGCTTGCTTTCTCAGTCTGCAGCTAACTGCTGCTGAGACACTGTTGTCTAAAGTCAATAAAGGAGTGCATCAAGCAGGACCATAAATGGGATAATTTGATCAATGTCCCTTTCTCCTTTAGAAGGAAAACTCAGTACTGCTTTGCCTAAGTTCTTATGTCTAAGAACAGTGTTTCCAACTAAATATGCATACAGTAGTTTTAAAAGCTGTTTAGAGGCTGAAATAAGCATTTTTATTGAAATATAGATTAAAACTGCAAAGTGGACATGAAAAATTCTTACCCAGTCTGGAAAATCTCAGTCAGATATGACGTTCTTCTCTATGCCTCAACACTCACATTTTGTTCAAACACACTGATTCAATACAATTCCTATCGCTACATCCCTCTGCAAAACCCTGGTATTTCAATGTGTCCTTAAGTATTAATGTGCAATTTATCCCTTTACGCAAGATCATTGCTGGATGGGATCCCCTGCTCCTTCAGGACATGGCACAGGCATTCTAGTCCTTTGCTTTTAGAGCTGGTAAAACTGGGAGATATTGTCAGTATTGCAAATGCAGAAATAATAGAAAGTGAAAAAGATTAACTTTTGAAATATTGGCAAGATGCCCTTGTGTTCCCTATCAATACTATCAGAGCAAGCAAACTGCTTCCAAGTGTGGTGAGGTGATGTGATAATGGCACCATATGGTACCAAAACCTGTGAGCTTCTCAAAAAGAACCTACGTTCCACTATCTGTTTTCCTATTAGATTAACTGCAGCCTTTGCTACTCAACTTTTGCTCATGTTTGGAGCTGAAATGATGTTGAGAGTTAATGGTCACACACAGTATTATTCATGTCTTCTGTAAATTTTGCATTGATTAAAAAAATCTGAATCCCACGATACCCTCTCTTTAGCTGCTGATTTTGCATATTTTTGCATACAATGATGTCACTGTTTTTCCCAGTTTTCAATATATAGAATGTGGCTCTGAAACTTGAGTCCAATAACTGAAATCAAGAAAAGCAGTAGGCAAAGAAGGTGGGCTTTATGCCTAAGAAAGTTTGAACAATCTCTGACGGCTCTGAAGAGCAGGTCCCAATAAAGCCACACTGTCTGTTCTTGTCTAATTCTAAAGACTTATGTACATTCAGCATACATGATCTGGAAATCTTTCAGATCCATGGTATGGCACAGCATCATTTATATCTAGTTACTGCTCACAGTGAAATGACACATAGGAATTTCTGTATTCAGATATGCCTCCAATTTAACTTTAAAGCTTAAATCAATTCAAACCTGATTTACAACGATTTGGATTGTCTCAGTAAGACATAGGAATTAAACAAAATCTTTATAAACCAGGTTTCAATTGATTTAAGATTGTCCACATTTAACTGAAACAATTTAGCATTGTTTATTCCATGAAACTAAGGCACATTTTGAACATGCTAGACCTGGGGTTTTAGAAAATCTTTTAACTATGAGAATATAAATAATACAATATTTTGATTTGTGAAATAAAAACTGGAAAAAAAGGAAAGTTTGTAACATATTGAGATTGTTCATGCAAAGTTATCTGTACATACCTTTTGTTCCAGAGACTCTTTATAGTTTTTCATCAACCATGTGGCACAAATCAATGTAAAGTTTGCTTTGATAAATTGCATATGGGATGGAGAATTTTGAAATAATTATAGTCTGAATATTTTTATTATATGATCTTAGTATTCCATGTGTTGCAATTGCATTTGGTCAGATTTCCTTATATTAAGTAATGTTTTAATAAAATATGAAAATCTGATTCCATGTTATTATGATCTTAGAATTATGACTTATAAATTTGCATCACAATTTTAAACAAAAGCAGTATTGAAACTGTCTTACAGTATGAGTTAGCAAAAGACGTTGTTTTGTTTCAGCATTTATGTATTAAAATATTTTACATGTTTCTGTTTCAGTTTTAGCTCCTTTTCTTCCCAGACTGTTCACTTCAAGAGGCAAGTCACATCTCTGTTAGAACTAATCATTGAGATAGCCCAGTCAATTTTAACAGTTTCCTAATATATTGTGAATCGGTGGGTAATACAATCAAATCCACTGTAGTGAGTTGATATTACTAACTCTTGTCCTTTTCCATTTATATTTCCTAATGCTGCAGTAGGGCTCTTAAATACTTACCTTTTCTCTTAAGATCCTGAGACTGTAAATTTGCTAACAGTTTGTCTCTGGCTTAGTAGGTGATTTTTTTCAAAATGAAAAATATGTGGGTGTGTTCTAATATTGTGAGTTTGCATTTTCACAGGGAAATATCCTTTAGTAGATATTCAGTTTTCTTTTACCAAAGTTTGTTGTTTGGGTTGGTTTTTTTTAATTTTTATAGCACTGATCTTGCACTAAAATAGGTCATTAAAAAATAAATCAGTGTTGATCCACTCAGGTTTTATGAATTTTATATTTTAGAAAGGCGTTCTCTTTTCTTTGTTGTGAAGATGCATTTCACTTGCTGAGACTTGTTTGTGTGCATTTGAGAGCAGAATTTAGCCTTAATGACATTTCTGAAAGATACATGTTCTTAACTGGAGCACATTTCATCTATTTTGTCATACAGCTGGTGACAGCAACAAATGTGCCCCAGCCAAGCAAGGGATCCTTGATGGAATCTATTGCTACTTTCTAAAAGAGTAGTTTCTAGAAAGAAAGAAAGAAAGAAAGGAAATAAAAATAGGAGGATATGATGCTTTGAGTTATTTTAGGAAGACAAAGGGCTTTGGCAGGCATCTGGTTATTTGCGTGGGCTCAATCAACTCAGAAGCTGACTTCCTCATCAGCCACGGTGAATTATAGCCTCACAACAGCCTTGCAAGAATAAATACATGTTATTTGTTCCATTATATGAGCAGATTGAGCAACTCATCCGAATAAACACAAGGAAAGCCACTAACTGCCTTTAATGCATTTAGTCGTACAGTATCTTAAGATATCCTTCACTACAGAATCTTCCCTTCTTCTTGGATATCTGCCTCAAGGTGGAAGGAACCTCCCCCCACAATGCAAATGGGCCAGGAATTTTGGGACAGATGCAGCAATGCCAGCACTTCCAAAACTTTTAGCAACTCTGAATTTCAGAGTAGAAATATTTCTAGAGAGCAGCAATATTATTGTTAAACAAAAGCTGATCTTCTGTCTGAGACAGCACGGGTAGCAAGTCCACACTGGCTTGAGGACTAAATGTGATAAACCTTCCCTCCAGACTTCTTGGGGCTGTGCTGAGTGTATTGACTTACTACCCTGTGCTAAGGAACACACCAGGTCATGGGGATTTGACAGCTTGCATTATTATTAATGAGATATAAGACCTTTCACTTCCAGGTCATCTGTTTGAAGTCTGGACAAAACTGGTGGTAACCAAACTATATCAACATCTGTTTTGTGGCCTAGGCAATATAAGCCTTTTGTCTCATTTCAGACAAACTAATAGAAATCATCACAATGTTGACCAATGTCCAAATTAAAAAATATTTGATGCTGTCATTAGAGGAAAATGTAATAATGCCTAAAGTTCTATTACATAGAATTACAGTAAAATTGTATAGCAATACAAAAAAATTTTTAAAAAGATATATCATTTGGCCCATAGGGAAATTTTCTATGCCAGGTTCCAAAAAGCTCATTTACATTTCTGAAGTTATTTTGAAGTCTTGCACAGGATCAGATGCAGCAATAAAAACACTAACACATCAAGGAACTGCATCTAAAGGCACAAAAAACCCCTCTCAAAATAAGTATTTTGTATGGAAAACATAAATATATCTGACTCACGTGTACAATATGTATTTCATATTTATACACGTACATTTTGAGTTATGGTAACATTTCTTATGACAAAAGTCTGACATGGAATTTTCTTTGCAAGAATTGACCAGTGTAGACAATCTCCAGTAAGCAAAACTGTTTGAAACCTTTTCTTACCTATTCCGAAGGAGTAATGGAGGAGCATAATTTCTTGAGTTTTCTTCTGTTGCCATTCTCAAAATTATATTAATATATGTAGTATTATTTCTATTGTTTTTGTTAAGAGAGTTAGGCAGACAGTAGATTTTCTTAATTAAAAAAATAAATAACAAAAATTTAAGCCTCTACTGAGAAGACAGACTTTCAAATTATTGGATTTTTCAGACATATAAAAATAATTTATTTCAGGCCAGCCAGAGAAAGTTTACTTACATTTACACTTACATATGCTGTTAGAGTAATTGATTCAAAGAAAGGACCAAATAGCATTTCTATTGTCTCCAGCAGTGACCACAGCCTCAGGAGGTTTAGGAGTCGAGGAAAGGAATCATCTTCATCCTTCTCCCTCCTGGAGAACAAAGCATGACAGTGATTCCAAGGGTGATCTCATCTTCCCTCTCCAGCCCTTCTCCTCCTGCCCTGGTGTGTCCTCTCCCATGGGGCTGGGAGAGCCCTGTTACCCCCACATGCTCTCCTTCTCCTGCAGCAGCTGCCATCCACACACCAGGGCCTCTGATGGACTGGGGTGGCCCAAAGGGCACAAGGCAACAACCATAAGGGAAACCCAGAAAGGACTGTAGCAAGTACAAAGTGATGTTTCCTAATAATTTTGTCTCAGCCTCTAACAGCTTGCACCTCTGACACTTCCAGAGTCAGAGGTAGTCTTCTCTCTCCTTCCTTCCTTCCTTCCTTCCTTCCTTCCTTCCTTTCTTCCTTCCTTCTTTCCTTCCTTCCGCACCATTCCTTCCTTCCTTCCTTCCTTCCTTCCTCCTCCATCCATCCATCCCTCTCTTACACTGTCTCTCACATTCTTCTTTCTCCCTCTCTGAAGGTGGCTAAGGTACCTCAAGCTTTGCCATACTTTATGCTTTTTCTCTTTAAGAAAATTTGTGTGTGTGTGTGCACATGCCAGTACATCAGCTAGGTAACAAATATCCAAGTTTCAATAGAAAATGCAAAAAAGTCTTAATATTTCTCCTAGCTTTTCAAGCTTCCCAATGGAAACTCTTCACTGAATTCAACATGCACTACTAAATAGTGTTTTTCTTTTCAAACTTCATTATTCTTGCAAATTAGCATTCAAGACAGGAATTTCATTGGGGCACTTGCTTGTCTGGGAAAGTGTCAGGAATGTGGAAGAAGAGTGATTCCGTTTCCCATTCTGTGATAGATACGTAACCACATAAGCCTTTTACTTCCAAACATGGAAATATAATTCAGCCAGATTTCCATAGTTTCTGTTTTTTATGTATTCAGATTTTGATCCTCAAGTCTAAGTATAAAAAAGAAAAACATATTTGTATGAATTTAATTTAGAATATAGATTCAGGCATAAACTGAAAACAATTATACTTTTGATATGTAGTTGGCTTTCACACTGAAAAAGACCCACAGTTTCTATAACATGCTATTTTTAGACAGCTCAGTGTTTATTCTAATCATTTTTTTCCATATTACTATCCAAAATAACTTAATATTTTATAAGGTAGTTGTCAGTCACGTATGATACTGCTCCTAAGCACAGCTTTGAAGAACTCTTCTCTTTGTACCTTAGTACACCCACTCTAAGTCTGAGCATCTTCAACTTTTAAAATGGCAGCCAGATTTTCTGCTTTCCAAGCTTTAAAATTAAATCAGTTCAAACTCTGTTGATTTGTATTTATGAGTGACTCTGAGAGTGCTTCATATGCTGTTACTGTCTGCTGGTACCAGTCTATTTAATTTTTTTTCCATAACTTGCAAAAAACCCCTTCTATTTGAAATTTCTAAGGCTGCAAAATTAAACTACAGTGAAGCCTTTGACTTCACAGGCCGGTTGCTTCTTCCTTTTCCTGGGGTCCCACACCCTGGATGGAGCTGGTTAACTTGTCAAAGGTCAAGCCAATGAGCTCCCTGATATATAGGAGACTGCAGAAAGACAGGCCTAGACATAAGGAAACTCCACCATTTTTCAGCTTATTTCGTCTTCACTGTACAATTGGTGCCCACACAAAAATCCATGTCTTCTTCATAGGAGCATACTGGGACTGACCCACCATAGATTAGTCAAAGGAATGTATCCAGAACTTATTGAGAATATCTATGTTTAAACTAAGCACTTTCATTGACCTTTGGACAGGGCTTGTATTTTGCCTTTCTTTTTCTCTTCTGATGTTATAGAAGCAAATTAAAAGACCAGTCAAGAAGACATTTTGGTTAGTCTTGGTTAAATTAACCAGAAATTGTACCAGACACAGCCTCATCCCATGCTTTAAGCTTGGCTTTCTAAAGAAACAAGGTTTATGTAAGCATCCTCTGTCAGCGTCGATCTTTGTAAATTCTGAACCTGGAAGCCATTTTGAACAAGCTTTTAAACTGGAGTAGACTTGAGAAGCAATACAATTCCAACAATGGATTCAGGTCATGAAGGAAAAAAACCTGCATGACAGAGCCTGCCTCATCACTTCTCCTTTCAGTAGGTACCAGAAGATCTTTGTGGAAGACACTTCCGAATTACCCTAACTGTGGGAACGTAAAATATGCAGTCAACTAGTAGACACAGTTGCACTAGAGAACATTCTTTGTTGGTTCCGGTGTTGTTTAGAGATACTCATATTTTCAGAAAACGTTGAAGTTTCAACTGTTAGATCTCAGGTGATGTTTCCAAACACACCTGTTGAGTTATATGCTGATCCAACAATTTATGTCTTTGTTCCCACACACATATAGGAGTTACTATCCATATAAGTCAGCTTTAAAATATCACAAACTATCTGAACATAATATTTCTGTTCACTATAGTCTCAAGAAGTACAAGACTTACAGTTTATATGAAGAGCTTTTCCAGAATGGAGACTGGAAGAAATGAAAGCTGAAGGGCCTATTTCCTTAAATTTCTAATCAATCAAGCCGTATTGGCATGACAAGGTACACAAACTGGACTGTATACCTGTCGAGTCTGGTTCACTCAGACTGGCATCTGAGATTTGATCCCTTTTGTTCCTGACTTGTTAGTTTGAATTCCTGTTTCAGTGATATACCATTATAGCAGGCTTCTCTCTCTGCTTTCTCCTTTCTTCTTTGAACATTAAATATGCTTTTCTAAGGTGCAGTTTTTTCTTTTACTTTTTGATTAAATAGCTAGGTATGTAATGACTCTCTCAGAAAATTGTTACATATGTGGGCATGTTCAGCATCACCTAAGGTTTTCTAGGTTGAAAAAGTATCTTAAATTTTACCTGAGAATGAGGAGGGAGCTAGTGCAGGTCCTACTGCATCAGTGTAGAATACTCACATCCGGATGCATTGCTTAAAAATCAAATTCTTAGTTTCTAAACCATCTTAATTTATTCAGTCCTTCCAAGGTGTAGCTTCAGGCAGAGCACACTATATGAATCTAATTTTGAAGTGGCAAATGTGTGCATTGCAGTAGTGAGGTCCTTATCCCAAATATTTACATTTCTGGCCAGGTGTAAATCATTAAGGGGAGTCTTGACCATTATTAATACCTGATCATCTGGCAGGTTGGCACTTGGACACGTCCTGGAAAAATGCTAAAGCCATGTAAGCCATTCAGAGCTTCAGCACAGTTCAAAAGTTCTCATGTGTGCTACAGAGTAAATCTGACTTTACCTGCAAAGAGGGGGAAAACGTTGCTTTCCTGAGTTGCTTTAGGCTGTTAGACACGCAGCTAATTGTGTGTCTAACATGGGACCTTCAATGGTTCAGTACAACTGACTTTGGTTTGGTGTTGAGTTTGTCTTTGCTTATTCTATAACTGTTCTGCTAAGTGGTTGCTTTCTATCACACTTTGAAAAATATAAAGAGTTATTCCTAGGAATATTGGGAGGCATGTTTTCCTTCAGGAAGAAGTACTATTTTATGTTTTTCTTTTAATGGAACCAGGAGGTATGGAATTAAAATAATAATTTACTTGTGAAAGTGCATATGTCACATAATTCAAATATATGAGCAAGTATGTATATGTTTGAGATAAAATTACTTTTTTACTTCTTAAGCAACACTACCTTTAACTATTTTCCCCATCTCATTAAAACTATGTAATTCTTTTTTACTATTTTATTCACAGTTGTAATATGTAAGATTGTTTTTATTTACATTTTCTTTTTAATCAAACACATTTGCTTTGCTGTTATGGCAACCACTTAAGAGAATTGAGTTGCTGTAATTGTTTAGTCATTGTTGTTGAAAAAGACCATTCAAGTCAATCTTTGATGTTAGTAGTAGTAGTGCTACATGCTTTATGGAGGAAAGGGGGGAAAAGTGGGGAAAATTTTGACTATCAGGACCTATCCACACTGACTATGACATTTAAACGAACAAAAAAAAATCAATCCCTTTCTCTCACAATATGAAACATATGATTGTGCAGGAGTAAAATGCCAAGAAAATAAGCTTGGATATCTCTGAAAACAGGGGAAATGAATTTGGGATATTATTCCGTGGTGGAAGAAAAAACCAAGATTATAGTCATATTTAGACTTAGATTCTGGTTTTTGCATTAGAAAAAATTCTGCAAATTCTCTTTAATGAAACTGTTGAAAGTGATATGTAAAGGGACCTGTATATGTACATTCTTATAAAAGCCTTGGCTTGAGTGAAGTTACTGCCTTCAAGTATTTGCTATAGCGGAGAACAAATTGGGGCCAGCCATCCTCATGTAAGTTCAATATATTTACTGCAGAAGTCTTTTTAAAGGGTAGTTTGAATCAGATTTATGATAACAATGAGAACAAAAATAGACTAAATTCTGCAAATTGTTTAGGAATCTTACCTTTTTTACTTGTTTTTTTCTTGGCACTGCATGTGTTATATTAGATGTTAATTGGTTGAAATATTTTTCAGACAACAGAGCTTTTCCCAAAGGCTTCTGCTACATATACCTCTTTCTGCTTCCATGCTATGTGACTTATATTAAGAGAAACTTAAGTTTTTGTGTGCATGTGCATGTGTTACATCTAAGTTGTTTCCAGTATAAGGATTTGTACACATTTTAAATACAACTCAGTGTCAGACACACTTGGTTTTACAGTTAAGATGCTGAGAAAATTTCAGTTGTCTTATTTCTGGTACCTTGTGATTTCTAATTATTATTCTTAGTATCTAAAATTCTTGTATCATATCAAATTACAACATGTAAATTATGCAAACTATTTTACATAGTAAAATTATTGGTTTCAGTTAATCTATGTTGAATATAAGTATATAAAAAAAGATTTATATGCTTTTTCTTTTAAAGCAGCATCAGATAAAAGTTAAATATGCCAGCATCCACCACTTTTTTTTCTGAGTAATTACTGAAAGAATGTAAAATTAAATTGGTCGAGCTGATCGGATATGTTTTCAAAGTACTTGTCCCAGCTAATACTTTTTCATCTATGAGTAATCACCAAAATTTTATTTTAAAAGTTAGACTTTTAGGCCTGAGGCAGGTAAATTTCCTTTTTCTGTAATTTGGCATATAAAAGCATATAAAACCTTATCCTCCTTAGGAGTAATTGTGCTCAATCTTCTCAGCAGATATGCCTCCAATGTAATTTTCAGGCTCATGAATGTAACACGTTTAGCTCTTATAGCTAAGAATGACACTTTATGAAAATTAAAATGTTTGAAAATATTTGAAATAATAAGTTCAAAATATCACTCTTTAGCAGCAGCTTAAGAGGCGTCATTTGACTGATACTGCATTTAGCAGATAGCAAACTTTTAAACCCAGTAGAACTTTTCGCTGGGCTTGACTTGCTTTACTTGAAAAATACAAGAGCTAAGTTACAAGAACAAAATATAGGGACTGAACTCTCTGGAGGAGACTTATGCAGGGGAGCAGGGAAATAACATTCTGCTTTTATTCACTGGGACCTTCTAATTTCACAATCATTTACTTTTGGAAAGAAAATATTATTTTAAAAGGTATATGCGTGGTGGCGTTTATTTTAGAAATGTAAATCACATGTGCAGACCACAGGGAGCAGGCAAAGGGGAAAATTCACCATTTGAACAGCTTGCTAGACCTGTGGGTCTGAAGAGGTTTCTGGTCTCGTTTTAAGGCCAGAACTTCTTTGGTAGGACTCTGCCTTTCTGTCGCGGGCTCCCTGATCGCTTCGGAGAGGCGCGGAAGAGGCGACGATCCTTAAGGAGAGATGCTTTTGCTTAGAGCCCCAAGAGCTGACAAGCGTCCTAGACACGGGTCCCCTGCACAAACGCCAGCTTGCTGGGCGAAGCGGGGCAGCCACAGGTTGGCTTTTCCCCGGGAGAGTGAAGGGAAGGGCCCTCGGTGCCGCCGGGGCTCCTGCGCTGCGCGGGAAGCGCCCGGCAGCATCCCCGGGTGCCGCTGCTCCGGGTGCCTCTCCCCCGGGCAGCACAGCCCCGACCCCTTGCTTCTCCAGGGCCGCAGCCGCGCTGGAAATAAATATTTACATCCCCTGGAAAAGCGCAGCTCGCCATTGCCCAGGGGTCGGGTGGAGGCTGGAGCCGAAGCCTCGTTATCCTTCCCGAATGCGAATGAACTCGTCCCGCGGCTCTTGGCTCAGGTGTGCTCGGCTTTTGTTTCATTAGATTATCAATTGGGTTTGGGACGGAGACCCAGAGCTTCCCGAAAGCTCGGTGCCATATGGAAAATCTGCGCTATTTTGATTATGCTCTATGTAAACATTTTAATATCGGATCCTTAAAATCCAGAGACTATCCCAAAGGGGATTAAAACATAATCCTCTCTCTCTATAGCTGTAGTGGATTAATTTCGTATTCTCTCAGTGGCTGGCTTGCTCCCTGAAGGCTACAACAAAAAGACTCAGTGCTCCTTAAACATGCTATGGAATTGCAAGTTGTAATTGGAGATTTCCAAAGGACAAGTGTAAAAATGAAACACTGCTAATACCGATTTTTTTTTCATTTTGTGCTTTCAGGAGAGAAAAAAAGAAACATGTAAAGATTTTTTAAACTCAGTTTGAACACCACCTTTCCCGAAATCCCATAATGTGACTGCTATTTATTTTGCTTTCTGCTTTTTTTCCCCCTCCAAAACAAAAAACACAAGCAAACCTTTTCTCATCTGGAAAGAACGATAATGCTTATTCCTTGTCGCATTGTGATACCTCTGACATGTTTACCTTGCAACAAATGTAGGGTGTCATTTGAGTAGAATGCACGGCAGATGCCAAGGTACCAGTCTGTGAGGGAGCTCGGAGCCTTTTCTCCGGAGGAGTAGAAAGCCAGAAATCCCCAGTTTCCCCTGATTTCAGTAACGGACTAAGAAGTGACTGTTCTCTTTCCCTCCACATTCACCCCTGCTTTTGCAGCTCTGCCCCCTGCTCCAGTCCGTGAGGGCACATCCCTGGCACAGCCGCTAACCAGGGTGCACCATTGTCTTCTCCTGAATGGCAGATTATAGGGTTTGGCCTTTTGGCCATTAAACAGCGGTGGCTTTATTTTTATTTTAGCCACACAACACCAGGGAAAAGAGGTAATTGGATTAAATTGATGTTCTTCCTTCTGGGATTCAGGAAAGCCCACAAACGCCTCCTTAAAGTGATAGAATATCGGGTCGTTTCCAGGACGCGTCTTCCGAAGGCGCTTTCCTCCCCGCACAAAGGCCCGGGAGCCCATCACCCTGCGCCGGGCCAAGAGTGCCCGAGAAGGGCGGGAGGAGGGGTAGAACGCTCTGCTTGAGAGGGCAAGTGCTTCTGCAGGGCAGGGAACCGCTGGCTGCCCAGACCCCCCTTCTGTAAACACAAAGAAAGGGGGCCTGGGGAATAGAAACCCAAATCCACTTGTAATCGTACAAGAGAATCGGGCGTAATTACTTGAGCAACCTAGATGAAGATTGATGAGGCTTTAAAGCGGCGTTTCGGATCGATCACCCTGCCCTTTGGAGCCTGCAGCCGGGCTTCCCCGGCTCGGATCGGCTCCTTTCCCACCGCCAAGGGAGGGAGAGAAGATGGAGGCGAGACAGGGAGAGAGCAGCAAGGCAAGCCTGGCGCATGTGATTCCGATCAGCTGACTGGGGTCAAGAGGCTACCTCGGTTTATTAGGAGATGGAAAACAATAAAATGAAAGAAAATAGAGTTTGTATCAATATTATCCCGTCTGCTACGCTGGGCTGCTGAAAGCTGTCACTGAAACTGTGCGTTTTAGCTTCCCCCTGTACGCACAGTAATCTCAGCCTTCCTCTTTATTTATTTTGCAACGTAAATGACAAAATATTGTGCACTAAGGGCTCAAATTGGGTGTTACAGTAAAGTAAAGCATTAACAACATGACAGTTAGATGCGCTGATACAGCAGTAATTTGGGCTAAGTGAGTAATTTGAAGTGCTGCTTGCCAGAGCTGGTAGTGAAGTGTGCGGGCAGCGCTGGGGGAGGAGGAGAGGGCGCATCCGTGGCGTTGGCCCCGGTGCAAGCCGCAGTCCCGGGCTCGGCTCGGCCGCGCCAGCGCCCGCACGGCGCTGCTGGAGGGGTGAGCGGCCGCGGAAGGCAGCAGGAGGCTCACGCCTCCCTGCCCTCCTAAACAGGGTATTCCCCTATTGCAAGCGAGATTTTTTAGCTGAGTAAAACGACCAAACCCTGTTTAGTACCTCCTGAGATGGTCAGTTTGCCAGTTTCTAAACGGTGCATCAGTCAGGTGTCGTACCCAGTTTCTCAATACTGGAGTTTTATTATTTATGTGTCAGATGAGTGTTTGCACATGTATATGGCTCTGTTAGTTTATGTATGTTTATTCAAATTATCCCATAGGATTTTGTGGTTAAATCAAGAATATTTTATATATAATATTTTCTTCGAATTAGACCAAGTGAGCTTCCTAAACGCGGACACTGTCAGCTTTAACAGTAGATTGTATTGATATTGAAGATAAGATGGTGACAAAACGATCCTCATGTCTTTTGAATTAAAGAAGGGTTGTTGTTTTTTTTTAATTATTTCTGAATTAAAATCTAACAATTTGTGTGGAGAAGGCTGCCTTTTACAATAGGTTTTCCCCATCCCGTCTTTTCAATGCCCGTGAAAGCATCTTGTTAAGGAATATATTTGAGCGAAGTATAGTTACAGTAATTGTAAAAGGATAAGCGGCAGCGACTTGAAACAAGAATGATCTTGCCGTAAATATATTTAACGATGCTTGCTTTCGTGTGCGTGGGGTAGGTGTAAAAAAAAAAGAAAAAGAATACAAAACCAAATAACCAAACAACCCTCCCCGATATTTCGCTTTACTTTCCGAGGTCTGGATCTAGAGCTAAAAATAATGCCCCCAGGCCTGGCAGGGTCGGTGTGGCGGGCAGGCGCTGCGGGCTGCACTGCCCTGCGCCCCCGGCCCGGCCCGGCCGCCGCGGGGACCCGGCGCTGCCAGATCGAAGCGGTGTGGAACGAGCCGCCGCTATCGCACATAAACAGGGATAGTGTTAACGAGGAGCAAAAGGGCATGAAAAGAGAGGGGACCCTCTTCTAAGAGGCAGCTATTTTTCACCCTAACCCCTCTGAATTTCGCTGCTGTGATTTATCTCGCAATCCCGGATCTCACAAACTCGCTTCTGCCCTGGCCGCGGAGTTCAAAGCGCTGGCCGCGGGCAGGAGGGGAACGAACACGGCGTTTACAAACTGGGTTTACGAGGGGGATCGCCGGGCGCTGGCTCGGCGGAGGGAAGGAAGGGCCACCGGGGATGGGGCGGCCGGGCGCCTCCAACCTGACGCTGCTGCCCTTGCCTTGCAGGCCCCGTGGTCCTCAGCACGCCGGCACAGCTCATCGCCCCCGTGGTGGTGGCCAAGGGGACGCTCTCCATCACCACCACAGAGATCTACTTCGAGGTGGACGAGGATGACTCGGCCTTCAAGAAGATCGACCCCAAGGTGAGTGCCGCGGGCGGGCGGGCGCGGTCTCGGTCCCCGGTCCCGGTACACGTGCGCCGGGGCCGCCCCCTCATCATTCCAAACTCCGCTCCCGTCTGCCGCCTTTAGCTGCATTAAAAAAAAAAAA